>VZTR01000997.1:266747-311855 GCA_013400775.1 Chaetops frenatus | reverse complement strand
GGGGGGAGGGGGGTCGGGGTCTGTCGTGTCCCAGGCAGGGCAGGAGCAGCGGGAACGTCCCTTGGACACCTTTTGGGGACAGCTCGTCCTGTCAGGGGCTCCAGGGCCGTGTGTTGGAGGGGAGGCAGCTCCAGCCCGGGGCTGTTGGGTCCTGCTGGGGACACCCCGGGGTGCTGGTGTTGGCTTTGGTGCTTGGCTCACTCCAGGGCAGTGCTGGAGCTCAGCTTGTGGCCAATGCCCAGCTTTTGGAGACTCCCCTCCCCTCCCCCCAGAGGAGGATTTGGGGGTGGAGAAGGGTCTGGAGGGGCCACACGAGGAGTGGGCTGAGGGCTCTGGGTGTGTTCAGCTGGAGGAGGCTGAGGCCAGACCTCACTGGGGGCTGCAGCTCCAGTCCCAGGGGCAGGACCCAGGCAATGGCTGGGGCTCTGCCAGGGGAATTTGGGGTGGCTATCAGGGAAAGGTTCTTCCTCAGATGGCACTGGAGCAGCTCCCCAGGGAATGGTGGCATTCCCAAGGCTGCCAGAGCTCCAGGAGAGTTTGGACAATGCTCCCAGGGTGGGATTGTTGGGGTGTCTGTGCAGGGCCAGGAGTGGGACTGGATGATCCTGGTGGGTCCCTCCCAGCTCAGGATATTCCATGGTTCTGTGAGCTTTGTTTAAATTTCTCTGCTGTTGGAAACAAAGAGCTTCACTTTTGCCTCTGAGGTGATTGAGGACTTGGGCTCCCCATTTCTGGCAGAATTGGGTGGGGTCAGGACACCTTTCACCAAGAGCTCAGGGTCTGGTGAATTTCTTTGCTGGGAAATATGGACAATACAGACTGAAAATGAATGTGGTGTTCAGTAGGAAATAAAATGTAAATTGAGGAAAGGAAATCTGCATTTGCACATGGGATTTTTTAGGTATTTTCGGTGTAAACTTTGGTGCCCTTTTTTATTTTTTCAGGATTTGTTAATTCTTTTAATTGGACATGTCAATAATAGACTCATTCAGAGTGGAAGGGACCTTAAAGCCCATCCCATTCCCACCCCCTGCCATGGGCAGGGACACCTCCCACTGTCCCAGGGTGCTCCAAGCCCTGTCCAGGCTGGCCTTGGGCACTGCCAGGGATCCAGGGGCAGCCCCAGCTTCTCTGGGCACCCTGTGCCAGGGCCTCCCCACCCTCACAGGGAACAATTCCTTCCCAAAATCCCACCCAGCCCTGCCCTGTGGCAGTGGGAAGCCATTCCCTGGGTCCTGTCCCTCCATCCCTTGTCCCCAGTCCCTCTCCAGCTCTCCTGGAGCCCCTTTAGGCACAGGAAGGGGCTCTGAGCTCTCTCTGAATCCTTTTCTTCTCCAGGTGAGCACCCCCAGCTCTCCCAGCTCCAGAGCCTTGTCCTTCCTGTGTCCCCAGAGAATCTCTGGGCACACAGCAGGGTTTGGATGGGCACTTTCAGAAATTACAACTAAAAACATGCTCCAGGCATAGAATTCATCTTGGCAAAAGTGAGTAGTAGTGGATCTTTTTCAGATCACAGGATATCTGAGTGAAGAATTTGAGTTGTCCAGCCCTGGCACAGCTGCCCAGGGCAGTGCTGGAGTCCCCATCCCTGCAGGGATTTCAAAGCCCTGTGGATGTGGCACTTGGGGACATCGGACAGTGCTGGCCTTGGCAGTGCTGGGGGATGGTTGGACTCGGTGATCAAAAAGGACTTTTCCAACCTCGGTGCTTCTGTGATTCCCTAAAGAAAGGAGGATTTTCACCACTGGATGGTGCTGCTCTCCCAGAGTTCCATCACTGTCTGTGGGCATCAGCTTTGGAGCAGCCCAGAAAATCGGTGTTAAATTAGGAGCTGATCTTGGTTTCCTCTCCCACTCCAAAGACTTCAGTGAACAAACATTTCTGATCAATTATTGACTAATTAGTGGATCTTGTTGTTTGTTTGGAAAGGGAAGATGATTTTATGTTTTCTGTAAATGGCATGGAGCTGTTCCTGGCTTTCTTAAACACTTTTCTAAAGATGAAAGCAAGTTTGTTTGGGGGTTTTTCCTCCTGCATCCTAACTTGCCCTTTTTAAAAATCAGAGTATGTTAATCTGGCAGCAGTGTGAGGATTAATCCCTCAGTGTAGCCAAGAAGTTTGCAATACTTAGGCTGAAAGTGCTGGGAAAGGGAAGGTCTCTTCATTTCAAGAACTGTTTGTGTCAGGTGCTGTTTTGCTCTGTTCCCAACATCCTCCTGGGAGCAAAACATCTCAGGGGCTTCTCCACAGGGAGACATTCAGGAAAAACCATAGAAATTCTCTTGTGAAATTGTGATTGAAAAGAAAGGCAGCTGCTAAACTGGGGCCATAAGATCTCTCAGAATCCCTGAATCAGAATCTTTGAGGCTGCAAAAGATCTCCAAGACCATCAAGTCCAACCATCCCCCAGCACTGCTGAGGCCACCACTGACCCCTGTCCCCAAGTGCCACATCCACAGGGCTTTGAAATCCCTGCAGGGATGGGGACTCCAGCACTGCCCTGGGCAGCTGTGCCAATGTCTGACCACCTCTTAAAATGGAGAACTTTTTTCCTCATACCCAGTCTGAACCTCCCCTGGCACAGCTTGAGACCATTCCCACTCATCCTGTCCCTGTTCCCTGGGAGCAGAGCCCAGCTCACCTGGCTGCCCCCTCCTGGCAGGGAGTTGTGCAGAGCCAGAAGGTCCCCCCTGAGCCTCCTTTTCCCAAATTCCCAGCTGGATATTTGGGTGAAATGAGCCACTTTTCTAAGGGAGCCAGACCTTTTGTTCTCCTTGGGGCAGCAAGGAACCTCAGTTTGTTTGGAAGTTTAAAATCATCACAGTACTGCTTCCCCACTTTTTTTTTTTTTTTTTTTTTTTTTTTTTTTTTTTTTTTTTTTTTTTTTTTTTTTTTGGTGGCATGGCCAGGGCTTGGAGGAGTTGGCTGCTCTCAAGGCTTCCTGGTGGGAATAATTCCAGAATCCCAGGATGGTTTGGGGTGGAGGAGACCTTAAAGATCCTCCCATTGCACCCCCTACCATGGGCAAGGACACTTCCCACTGTCCCAGGGTGCTCCAAGCCCTGTCCAGCCTGGCCTTGGGCACTGCCAGGGATCCAGGGGCAGCCACAGCCTCTGAGGTTAATAAGTTGTTTCCTGTAGAGAAGTGAACCAGGCAAAGGTTGGATTCCCCTCACAGCCCTTGGGTATTTAACCCACTGTAAAAAACTGTTTAGGGACTGTTTGGAGCTTTAAAGTTTTGGAAATGTGTTAAAAGAAACCCCTACCTTGAATTCTGACAGTCTTAGTTCCTTAAAAAATGAAACAAAACTAGGCAAAAAAAAAAGAGTCAAACATCCCTGTAGTATTCAGTCCCTCTGGCCCAAATCCCAAATCTTGTCTTTTAGGGAACGATGACTTCCTGATTATATTGAAAACACCTTGTTGGATCTGGCTTCTCCCTGCCTTTGTGTGGCCTTGGGTTAATGGGTCATTTTTGATCCAGCATTTCCCATGGTGTTTAATGAAGTTTGTGATCTTCCTGTCTCCCATTCTTTGTTTGTCTTGTTGATTTAGGTTCTCTTCCTGCCTGGGCTTAGGTGCACATTGCAAGTGACTGGTTAACTGGGCTGCCTTCTCTTCCTTGATTTCAAGGAAGCTGTTCCTGGTGGGAAAAGCAACATGTGGGTCTGGGAATCTGTAATTTCTTTAGGAATCCACAGAGGACAAAGGAGCTTTGATTTGCATTTGGATCTCTTAGCTCCTGCAATAATTTCTGGCAGCTTTTCGGTTTCCCCATAAACCACTTTTGAGAAATCCAAAAAAATGAAATCCAACAGGTCTGTGTTCTGTCATTCCCTTTCTCTGATCACTTACATTGGGTTTTTGATTTGGCTTTTGTAAGGAAGGCAAATATTAAAATTTCTGGGTTCTGGTTAAAGGGAAGTCTGGAGAATGGATTTTGTCCAGAACTGGGAAAGCAGCATCATAATCTCCTCCCCTGTAGATTCCATGTTTGAAGCCAGATGTAAAACAAAATTGGAATAAATATGGAATTTACACCTAAATGGTAATCCTTAAAGCCTTCCCTGAATTGCAGCCCATCCTGAGGGACAGCAACTTCCATAGCAATCCAACTTTGGCATTTTTCCATTCATAATTAATATTTTCACTGGGCTTTTACTGTTGTTGACCTGGTTTTTATTTAGTAAAATTAACCCCCAAAATAGAGTGAGTCTGCCATAAGTTCTGGGGTGAGTTGTTTGGTTTTTTTTTGCAATGAAGAGCTTTGGTTGAACTGAACCAATACCAAGAACTCTCTGGGAATGCCAATAGAGCCTGTTTGAATTTTCCCTCCCTGCCCCAGCCAGGAGAAAGCAGAAATGGTCTGTGGATCCACGAAACAGCGCTTGGAGCAACGATGACTCCAAATTTGGCCAGAGGATGCTGGAAAAGATGGGCTGGTCCAAAGGAAAGGTAGGATCTAAAGGAGAATTGTGTAACTGAAGGGTCTGAAAGTGCCAGGGGACTCTCATTTGATTAATTCTCTTAAGTGCACAGAGAATTTGAGCAGTGAGAGATTTCTACGCTTTGTTACAAAGTCCAAGTTTGTGCCTCTCCTGCTTCCCAGTTTTCCAGTTTCTCTCCATTCTTTGACAATCTAAATTCCCAACTGAGAGCAGGAGTTGGAACATTAAATCAGGTTAAAGGTTTTAAGCTGCCTTTAAACATTCCATTCTCTCCCTGCTTTTGATACCCTTTAAAGCAGCTCCAGGATACTCTTTAAAGCAACTCCTGCTTTAATTTTCAGCTGATTTTAAGAGTTTTTTTCTGATCTGTTCCTTGAACCCCCAAAATGCTGTGAGCTGTGTCACTTCCCAGCTCCAGCCAGGGCTTGTAGGAGAGCTGACTGGTTTCTGGCACTAATAACAACCTCCAGGTCAGAACAGACACCTGCAAACTGCAGGTTTAGTTCCACAGAGGTGCCTCAGCAAAGCTGAGATTTGGGGCTGCACATCAGGGTGTTTAGTGATAAGAATCCCCACAAAACCCCCACTGCCTTTAAATATTCTTCTACATTTCCTCTTCCAGACTTTCCTTAAAAAGCATAAAATTAGGATCATTCTCAATTCTGTAAATGCCTTTTTGGAAAAGCCTATTTTTGGCTTTAAACTGTTGCCTCAGTTGTCTCCCAATGTTTCCCACTCAAGCTACTGGATCTTCCTTGCCAGCAGTTGTACAAGAAGGATTTATGTCTCCATTTCTCTACAAACTTGGACAAATGGAACTTTCTTTTGATCAAATTAAGAGGCAAAAGCCCATCGAGGCAGGGAAATTAAGCTGCTTACACCAGTTCTGTAATTGGTTGTGTTGGATTTGGGTCAGGGCAGGATGTGTGGCTGAGTGTCCTGCTTGCTTCCATACTTTTTAGTCAGCAGAAGTTTCAAGGCAAATTTTCCACCCCTCTGACCAGGAAAACTCTACTTTGGTTGTAAAAGCAACAGCCTTTTTCCAACAGTCCTCATCTCCTTAAATATTAGATATCCCAGGATGTGTCTGCAGGGCTTCTCTCCACTGCAGCACCACATTAATTAATTAATGTTGATTAAAGCCAACACACTTGGCTGATGATTTGTGGCAGATGAGGCAAAAAAGCAGGTAAATACCAGGAAAAAAGTTCTAAACCCAAAGCTTTGCCTTTTAATTTCCTAGCCTTGATCATGCAGCTAAGAAAGATAACCCTGGACCTGAACAAGTGCTTCCTATTGAACAACCCCAAAGTTCTTTGCTCCAGTATTTTCATCCACTTATGGGATGGAAGGAGTTGTGAATGTCCTGCTGGCTCCAGTCTGCTTCTCCCCTGCCCCTCCCTGCTCTCCTCCCATATAAATTTACTCTGGATTGTGTGTTCCATGTGGACCTGCCTTACTCCCATTTCCCTTCCCAGTGACAGAGGCATTTTTGGGGGGAGGCAATTTCTTCTTATGTAGTGTCTTGTTTGAAAACTGGAAATACTTTGGGCTTTGCTTAGGAATGTCAGGTGGGTGCCTGATTGATCACCCAACCACTTCATGTTGTTGCTATTTTAGTGTTTCTAATGTTTTTCTGGAGGCTTAAGTAATGAATTTAAATAACTTTGTATGTTGTGTGTAGTGCCTGTGAATGAATTCAACTCCAAATTAATAGGGACTTGTGATTTCTTGCTGTATTTCTGTGTGAGCTTATCTTCCTGTCCAGAAGCTCTAATTGCTAGTGTAAAATACTTCTGTTTCTACCCTCAAATCCTCCTTAGGGTCTCGGGGCTCAGGAGCAAGGAAATCCAGAGCACATCAGGGTTAAGGTGAAAAACGACGTGCTGGGATTGGGAGCTACCATCAATCATGAGGTGAGCTCTAGACCCAGGGCAGGGAATGGATCCCATTTCAGCAAAAACACAATTATTTGAATAGAATTGTAGTGAAATCTGTTGTCACAGCTGGTGGTAGCATGTACCAAACAGGATTGTTAGGACTTTGCAAGACAACCCTTTTAATTTCATTTCACTTTGGGGTGAATATAGGAGCTGTGATTGGTGTTACCACCTGTGGAGCTTCCTAGGGTCCCTCCCACCAACAAGGACTGCATAGATCTAATTAATTTACTCCTGAGAGTCTTAATATCTAATTTAGTAAAACTTGTTTAGCTCTGAAGACCTCTCCCTCTGTGTTCATGTGGGGTGATATTTACAGGACAACTGGATTGCTCATCAGGATGACTTCAACCAGCTTCTGGCTGAGCTGAATAACTGCCATGGACAGGGTGAAGCAGGTAGGTTCATGCTTGGCTCAATCAGATGCTGGAAGCTTAGCAGAGTTTCCATTCTGTGTCTTAAAAGAGTTCCTGAGGCCCAGTTTGGGCAGCAAATGAGGTTAACAGCTCCCCCTTCTTGCCCAAAATCACTGGGAGCCAAAGGATGTGTTGCCATCCATGGCCATGGGTTTGTGGATCTCACTGAATCAGTTTTGCTCTCAGAACTCAGAGAAAAGCTTTCTCTTGAGGAAAGAAAACAATATGCTGCACGTGTTTTTATCATCCAGGATCACAATATTTGGGACACTTTTCCTGGGCTTTACCTGCAGGAGCATTTATTTATAAAGCATCCAGAACCTGTCAGAAGGCTCACAAAAATCACTCAGCACTGCAATGCTTTGCCTTCCTTTTGGTAATTACCTGTCACACTTGGCTTCCATGCTCCAGTGGCTTCTTAAATACCTCCTCCTGCTGTCCTTGGAGAGCTGCTCTGTAGCTTTTGCCTCAGAGTTCTGCATCTCTGCTTTGAGTGTGGCATAAAGTGATTTTTGTAGCCCTGGTGTTGAGCAGACAAGTGGGGAAAAGGGCTATTTTTAAAGTCTTGTATTTTTGAAAAGCTTCTTACAAGCTGACCTTGCTTAGTGAAAATGAAATTAGGAAGTTGTGGTGGGTGTGAGCTTACAGAAAGAATTGGTTTATCAAACGATTTATTATCTCTCATTTAGTGAAATGCAGTTTAAACTCTGATTTTGTATCTGAGCACCTCTCTGGAGTGTTGTTAAAGCCAGGGCTCCTGTTTGGACACAGCCTGTCCTTGTACTGCTGGGGCAGAATTGCCAGATTCGTGAATTTAGCAACTCTTCATTCATTCATTCTTAACCTTTGAGCACTGAAGGTTTTCTAGGAGAAAAAAATGTAGAAAGAACAAGAGGAAAATCAGTTAACAAGTTTTCTAATCCTGGAGAACTAGGATTAAAATTCTGAGCCTGATGCCTGCAAACACCTCTTGTAACTTGCTGTGCAAGTTGTCCTTGTGAAATCATGAGGCCACCCAGGACTCGGTGCTGTCACTCAGCTCCTCGAGAAGTAGGAGAGCATTTCATGGGGAAATTCCAAAAGTTCCTGTTCCTCTTTAGAACTAAATCCTACCCAAGTTGCAACTTGAGCCCTGGGAAGATCAGGGAGGTGTAACTGGTGGGAAACCTGCAGACTGATGAGCAGAGAGCTGAAATGACTTGCCCAGGGCTACAGTGAGTCAGCAGGGGCAGGTTCAGTGAGCAAGGCTTGGTCCTGAGCTCTGCACTCTTCCCTGGGTCACCTCATGCAGAGTCAAAACTCTTCTTTCTCCTTGTTTCACTCAGTTCTTTTGGTCCTTCTGGGACCTGGGATAAGTTTTCAATCACTGAGAACAAATTTGGGTGCACCTTGAAAATTCCAGATCAGAGTCACATTTGGTCATTTACAGAAAGGCATCGCTCTGGAACTTGTTTTTTGGCAATTGTTGAAGCTGGCAAAACTCATCCAGGAAAAACTCTGCCTGCAGCTGTGCTGCAGGAGCAAATGTTACATTATTGGCCATCCTCCAGTTTCAAACTGCATTAAAAGTCAGCTGAAAAACTTCATTGTTCTTTAAGAACTGGTGCAGTTGCCAGAGCTGGATTGCAAGTAGAGGTTGGAAAGGAAGGGCCCCGTGGGGGTTGATGCCAACATTCAAATACCCTCAGTGTCTGTACCTTTAGCTGTATTTTCCTTTTTTTTTTCTAGCTGAGCACCCAGTGAGGGCAGGTTTAGATTAGATTAAATGTCAGGAAGAAATTAATCTGCTGGTGGTGAGGCCCTGGCACAGGGTGCCCAGAGAAGCTGTGGCTGCCCCTGGATCCCTGGAAGTGTCCAAGGCCAGGCTGGACAGGGCTTGGAGCAACCTGGGACAGTGACAGGGTTTGGGACTACATGGTCTTTTCCCACTCAGACCAGGAATTCTATAATTCCTGGCTCTTTTGCTGGCTCCTCAGTGATGATGAGTGTACTTTCCCATTGATAAAATGTGGGAAATAACACCCTGGCTTTGGCACATCCACCTCAAACAGATTTGCTGCAGAAATGCCACTTTGGTGGCTTTATTGCCCCCACCTAAATTGCTTTGAAAAAGCACATCAGTATTCCAGCAGTGCTTGCTCAGTTTGTCAGAGAGTTTTCCAGTCCTTGTAAGACACAGGGTTGTACTTCCCTGCTTGCTGGAAGTGCCAGCACGTTCCACAGTGAAATTCCTCCCTGCAGACACGAGGCGGTGCTGCTGCCCCTTTCCCTGCAGGAATAACGTGGAGGAGGAGGAAGCTCTGTGGAAACCCTTTGCTGTGAAATGCTCCTTTTGCTACCAGGAGATTGGAAATCAGGCTCCAAGTGCTGCATCTCTGTCAGGATATTTTAGTTGTGATCCTTGCTTTCCCCACAGACCCTTTTTATTGTGGATTTTTTTTGTTCAAAACTGGATCTGCTGGTCCTTTCTCTTGCCATTAGAGTGGGAGTGGGAGAGAGTGGATCTCAGCCTGCTGGCCCTCAGCTCTCCCACTGCAGGCTGAGGATTTCACTTTTATCTCAGGGGTTCTGTCATCAGGTGGCACTGCCTATCAAAGAGGGAAGTGCTGGAATTCCAGTGTCAGAAAAGCTTGGGCTGCAGAGCTTTCCAGGGTGGGATCATATAAAAAAAGGTGACTCAACTTGGCCCTCAGGGTATGGGTTGATTTCCCTACCCATCCCACAGGGAGGAAGAAAACATCTCACCAGAGTAACCTTCTCTGGATTTACAGAGAAGAGTCTCCTGTGGTGCCTCTGTTCAGGACTAGCGAGGCAGTAATTAACTGTACAACAGGTTAATTCTCTCTTTCTGGCAATGTTTTGTAAGCTAACAGGCTTCTGTGCCTGCAAGGAGAACATTTGTACCCCTAAAATAACCTGGCACAGCACAGGAACGTGATCTCTCTGCTGTTAAATAGTGAGGTTAATCCTTCACGTGGCTTTAACCTCCTCACAGTCTCCCAAAGTACTCCTGAGTGACTCTGGGACTGAGCCAGCCCCAGAGAACATTCCCAGAGGACACTTTAGATGCAGTCCCTCATCTGGAAGCCTGGAAAATGAGATAATAGGGATGTGGCAATTTGTTCTAGCTGGCCTCAGGGACAGAAAAGCTTTGTCACCATTCAGTTTCCTTACACAGATGTATCAGCTGATGTCCAAATAAAGGTATTTTGTGTAAGGTTAGAAATGAAAATCCTCTGGGGTTTTGTTTTTCCCCAGTTTTCTTTCTGCCCAGTCAGGTTCAGTATTTTGGTTTGTACTATTTTTTACATCTTTCTCAGACTCTGGTGCTGGAGATACTCTATGAAAAACAGCACTTTTATTCTTTTCTTACCACAGGGGTGGATTTGCCTTTTACCTGGAGTAGCTGTATCTGCCTTATCAAATTACATTGGATTGGAAATGGGAAGGAAAGGGGATGGGACAAAAAAAAAATCAAGCATTGGCATATTTCAGACAAAACTTAGAGTGCTTCCTTCAGTAATACTTTATGATATGTTGTTGCCTGGATTTTGAGAGAGAAAGTTAAATACATTGATGTTTGAATTTGGTGGTAAAGTGCCTCTAACAAAGCTGGACCCTGTTTGCTTGGGGTTTGTTTTTTTTTTAAGAGTCCTCAGTGAAAAAGCAGAAAAAGACATTCAGCCTTGAAGAAAAATCCAAATCTTCCAAGAAACGTGTCCATTACATGAAGTTTGCCAAAGGTAAGAGGAGTTTTGTTGTTTCATAAGCCCTGGCCAAGATTAGAACAAACCCTGCTCAAGGTGATCTGTTGCCTTCTAGAGTCTAAATTTGGCAAGTAAAACCTGGGTTTAGAAACACCCCCTGCAGCTACTTGCTTAAAGCTCTGATTTGCTGTGTTCCTCTTTATTTTGGGCAATTTTGGCTGGCCTTAGGCTGCTGATGTTGGGAATAAAACAATTCCTTTAGTGAAGGAGCTGAACAAAGGAGCAGTGAATATTCCAAGGGGTCAGGGCGTGGGCAGGGATGGGAGCAGGAGGCAAAGGTGAGGTGGGAGTGACTTGGGCATCTGTGTGGCACTAACCCTGCAATCCCCAGTAACCCCTGCTCAGAGATCATGTGGATGAGATCAGGGATCAGATTAAACCTGCACGAAGGAAGAGGAAAGCCCTCTTACATCCACCAGGTACTTTATGGGATAAATTAGGGCAGCGCTTGGTGGCCAGAAAAACTCTGGCAAGAACTTGTGGAGTTTGGTAATTTTTTTTCTTTCTTAGAGTGATGAGATTATTTCAGGCAGCCCAGGTTCTGGCCCTTGACAGTTGCTCAGCCCTGTCCCTGTTGCTCTGTTCCCCTTTCACACGGTGTGAGCCTGTTTCAGGGCATGGATAGGATCAGTTTCCACTAATGGCTGATTTATTAAGCTGAAAGCTCTGTGTAATATTTTCTGACAGCAAATGCCTCTACTAAAACAGAGCTTATTGATGTCTGAATGGAGGCCAGATTTTCATATCAGGGTTTGGGATTTTTGGTGAAATAATTTGACCTCCAAGTCCAAGCTGTTAACATGAGCCTGCCACTTTATGACATTAAACAATTCAATTGGTTCAGGGCTTGCAAGTACAGAGGCCATGGCCTGTTTGAGGTAGTAGCAAAGAGGATTTATTTTGATTTGGATTTAACCTTTTGCTAAATATAGAGGAAAAAAGAAGTGTCTTTTTGAGCATGTAAAACACAGCTCAAGGTTTTCATATTCGCAATATCCCTGATTTGTTTGGTCACGTTTCCACAAGGCAGCCCCTCGTTTGCTTGTACCCTCTGTGGCCTGACACAGAGAAATCCTTTTTCAGGGAAAGAGGAAAAGTTACTTGAGAAGGGCTGATGTTGTCATGGCCCTTGTTGTTGAAGTCCAGTCCTGCTTCCTTTCAGACTAAACAAGACAAGGTCACACAAAAGCGGGAGAAGGGAACAGCGACGGCACCGAACGCGGCTTCCGCTCCCGGGGCTGCTTTGGAGCCTCTCTGCTGGAGGAACAGCCACTCCTGGGTCTGGGAAATACCCCCCAACCTCAGATTAAAACACTGATTTCAGCTGCTTTTCTAGCAGCTGCTCCCCTGTGATGCTGCAGGAGATTGGGGCTGTCAGCTGAGTTGGTTTTCTGTTAGAGGAAGAACAGGGGCTACATCCAAGGGCAGGCAGGGAAAGGCAAAAGTAGCCTGAAAACAGGAGCAGGAGGATTTTAGGTGTCACATTCCAAGTCTTTGCCAAGAGAAAGCTGAAAACAGCCCCAGTCTCATCCAGATTCCTTGGACAAAGCCATTTAGAGGCTGTGCAGTGAGGCAGCAGGAGGCTGGGGAACACTTGTTCCTCTAGGCTGATGGGTCTCTTTACCCTCCAGGGGTAGTTAAGGATCCCAGGAAAAGGAAGAAGTCAGATTTAAAGATTTTCTTTTGTTTTGGGTTTTTTTTGGTCATTACAAGATTCATTTTGAGGCCAGTGATTTTGGAATCAGAAAATCAAGTGATTTAAGACCCCAACAGATTTTTAGTAAGTTGACCTGTCTGGGTTAATTTAGTTTCCTTAACTTTTCCTGACCTTTTCCAAACGAATTTTCTGACAGAAGCAGTGGACAACTCAACAGCTCCATCACTGTTGAATTGGCTAAACTTCTGCCTGCATCTCTGAATCTCACATCACACCCTCCTGCTTCCCTCTCCCTGCTCCATGTCTGATATCCAGCTCACCACACAACAGTCAGATGGGAATAATAGCCCTCCTGGAAATCTTTGCTTCACCTTTGAAATTGTTCTGAGTTGGAATAATCAGTGTGTGGCAGAGGTGGAGGTTTGGCTTTTCAGAAGCAACATCAGAAATGGAAGAAAAATCCCCACTGAGTAAAAATGGATTTTTTTTCATTGTGTGCAGGAGCTGTAACTCCCTAATTTTGTCAGAAATTGGAAATCCTCATGAGAATCCAAAGATCCCAGTGCATACACACATTTCCTCATGTGTATTTTCATTTAGTAGCTTTTGCATGGAACCAGAGCATGGTTTGGGTGGGAAGGGACCTTAAAGCTCATCCAGTTCCAACCCCCTGCCATGGGCAGGAACACCTTCCTCTATCCCAGGGTGCTCCAAGCCCCATCCAAACTGGCCTTCCTGATTTTTGCTCACCTCCAAAAGCCATTCCCCTCTCTCTGTGGGTCACACTGTTACCAAAATGCATCCTCAGATGTGAAGATTTGGGGTTTTTCCCTCTCTTTACCCCTTCCAGGTAAGGATCTCTCATCACGCACTGAACAGGACCTGTCCTGCATTTTTGGGAGAAGGCAGAAGAGTGCCAAGACCCAGGTAAACAACAATCTTCTCTTTTCTCTTGTTACCTTGTTTATTATCCCTTACAACAAAACATTCAAATGTCTTCTGCCAATGTGGTTTTCCTACTTGAAGTGCTGTGCTTGAACTGTGAGGAAATAAGAGTGAATTTAATGCCTGTTTTGGGGATTATTGTGATGTAACTTCTTTGGAGATAAGGAACTCCAGTATTTTAATTTTCTGTTAGGAAATGTACAGCACAAAGAAGAATTTTGCTTGACCTGAGAGGTCAAAGGTTGGCCTCAATGCTCTCAGAGGTCTTTCCCAACCTAAATGATTCTACAAAAGATCCATGAATATCCAAAATAAAATTGGACATTCAGTAGCAACTGGGCAATCTCCACAAACTGCCCTTGTTTTCACAAAAAAATGGGAAAGTCTGAGCAGCTGCAAAGGATTCAGAGGTGGCCTGAACAGTGATAAATATTTGATGAGAAGACCTTTCCCCTGACTCTGTGTAATGAGATCCAGGTTTGTACCAGCTTTTATTTTATTTATGTGCTCATTATCATTTTGAACTTCCAGAGCACAGGCCTGCTCTATCAGTGGATAAAATAACTGTGACATGACCAGTGTGTCCAGAAAAATTCTTTGGGAAAAATAACATCTGGAAAAGTACAAATAAATATATTGCAGGAATTGCTCTGTTGGTTCTAAGTTCTTGGAAATATCTGGTTTTAAGAGAAAGATGGGGCTTGAAAGGGAGTGGAAATGGAGTGGGAATTTCTGGAATACCCTCTAGTGTTTGACACCTTGCTCCTTGTGCTTTTGGAAGTTGTTGTGGAACTTCACTGCAGGTCACTGGGAGCTGAAATAAGGATTTGGAACTTCCAGTCTGTGAGAGCTGTTGGAGCTCTCAGATCCTCTGGGTAAACTTGTCCCAGGGAGCCCTCTTGGTTCTGATCACCTGAATATGCCCTGGATTTGCTCCTTGGCTCCCTTGCTGTCAGATCAATGGAAAGCAGGACAAACTGGGATTTAAAGCATCTCAGCACTGCTGGGGTTTGGGGGAGCAGATTTTGCCCCCTCATGAGTTGTCTCAAGCAGTTGGTCTTGTTCTCTCTCTGTGTTCCACATCTTTTGAAATTCCAGGTTGGAAAGTTGTTTCTTCTGGGACTTTTTCTTGCAGAACATTTGCTCTTTTGTGGATAAACGCTGCAGATCACATGGATTTTATGAGGAGTGTGTAAGTTTGTGCATGGTTTTGCCCAACCCCTTGACAGATGCTGTGGCTGGCTGATGGCTACTGTGCAGATCTCCTGAAATGGTTCAAGCTTCTGGCTGAAAAGTCACAGACTGTTCCCTCCTAAGCACCCAAATTTCCACATGCAAATCCAGGCAGGAGGGAACAGAATTTGGAGCTGCCATTGTCATCTTCTGGCTGCTGCAGAGGCAGAGGAAGCCAGAGGCAGCACAATTCCTTCCCCCAGCTCCCCCTTCTCTTCATGGATCAGAGATCTGTGGAGTTTGCACAGAACAAAAGTGCATTGCTCAGGCCCTGCAGCTCTGAGCAATTTCACTGCACTGCACCCATGAACTCTTATGATCCCTTTGCATCATGTTCCAGAGCCTGGTCCTTAAGGTGGCACTAAGGGAAGTGAGGCTTTGCAGGAATTCTCTGTGTTTGGTTCTGGTTTGAAATCCCCAAACTCTGGGCAGTTCCCTGCTGTGGCACAGAGCTCCCTGCAGGAGCAGGAAGGTGCTGCCATTCTCCTGGAAGGGAGTTGTTCCTGCATGGAGATGAGGTGGAAGAGCCCTGGTGCCCAGCAGAGCCCTGGCTTTGCCCGCAGGTTGTGGTGGGCTCCAGTTCCCTTCTAATTTCAGCTTCTACAGCCCTGGACTCGTTTCCCTGTTCACAGGATAAGGACTTCCATACTTCCATAAAGGCCAGAACTGCTCCTATCCATGAACCTGAGTGCAGGTTCCCAGCTGTGGCTGCAATGGAGCTGAGACATGGAAGTACCTCCATTGATCCTGGAAAAGTTGGAGCAGTGGCCCACAGGAATGCCATGGATTTAACAACACCAAGTGCTGGTGCTGCATCTGGATTGGAGCAGCCCCTGGGATCAATCCAGGCTGGGGATGAAGGGATGGGAGCAGCCCTGGGAGAAGGATTGGGGGGTCCTGGAGGGGTGAGAGCTGGACATGACCCAGCCCAGAAACTCCCATGGGCAGCAGTGCAGGGGGAATTCTGCACAAGGAGAAGATGAAGCTGTTGGGAGTGAGTCCAGAGGAGGCACCAGGATGATCAGAGGGATGGAGCAGCTCTGCTGTGAGGAAAGGCTGAGGGAATTGGGATTGTTCAGCCTGGAGGAGAGAAGCTTTGGGGTGTCCTAATTGGGGCTTCCCAGTACCTGAAAGGAGCTACAAAAAAGATGGAGAGAGACCATTTTCAAGCTCCTGAAGGGACAGGACAAGGGGGAAAGGCTTCAAATTTATAGAAGACAGAGTTAGATGGGATAGTGGGAAGAAATTCTTAGCTGTGAGGGTGGGGAGGCCCTGGCACAGATTTCCCAGGGAAGCTGTGGCTGCCCCTGGAACTCTGGCAGTGTCCAAGGCCAGGCTGGATGGGGTTTGGGGCAGCCTGGGACAGTGGGAGGTGTCCCTGCCCATGGCAGGGGGTGGATCTGGATGATCTCCAAGGTCCCTTCCAACCCAGGCCATGCCATGATTCTGCAGCTTGAAGTCTCTGGGACTCTTTCTGAGCCATCAGCTCCCTCCTCTGTTCTCAGAGGTGCAGTTTTAGAAGCATTCAGCACACATTTGATGTGAACTGAATGACCCCAAGAGAGCTGCCATTCCACTCCTGATCTCTTGACCAAGATTTTCAACTTAATTTTTTTTCCCCCTATTTCTGTTTGTGTCAATCTGAGATCAGAAAAACTTGGGTATAACTTCATGGGAAGATGCAGGAACTGCTTTTCATAGAATCACAGGATTGCTGAGATTGGAGAAGACCTGGAGGTCTCCAGAGGAGTCACCCTGCTCAGAGCAGGGTCAGCTATGGCAACTTCTACAGGAGTTTGTCCAGAGTTTTGATTATCAGCCTTCCTTTAAGCCTGTGACAAAATTTCAGTGGGTGGATAGAAGGAGAAGAGCAGAAGAGATCACAGAACCATGGAATTGTTAAGGTTGGAAAAGACCTTTACAGTCATCATCTCCAAGCCTGTTCACCACTAAACCTGTCCTCAGGTGCTATAGCCACTTGAACACTTCCAGAGGTGGTGACTCCTCCACTTTCCACTGAGCAGCCTGTCCCAGTGGTAGACAACCCTTTCCATGAATAAATTTTTCCTAAATCCAGTCTAAACCTGTTGCACTGGGTCTGGCTGGTTGGCTGGGGTCACACCAAACTGCCTTCAGAGATTAGGAAAAGGGAGGAAAAAAGCACCCCCACAGGGAATTCCACCTGTGCTTATGCTCCAAGGGGAATCAGTGGGAGGACTGAAGGCTCAGTGATGGTCTCTGGACCAGCAGGATAATCCTGGCTCTCCTGAAGTGCATCTGTCACCCCTGAAGTACTGCAGTGATAAACAGGGTCTCAACAAATGAGCTGTGTCACTGTTCCAATGAGCCCTTTCCAGTCTTTTCCAGTGTGGTAATTAGCAATCATTCTGTGATCTTGACCTGTGCAGTTGCCTGTAGCAGGAGATGCTCTGGGTGAGCTTAATCTGAGCTCTCTTAACTCTGGGACTGATCTTGGACTCCCTTTTTAGCTGTCTCAGTGGCCAAGGACTGATCTGGTGATGGATCCTTTCTCTTGTTCCACACCAGCTCTGCAGCAGTAAGTGGGGAATGTTGAAACTTGGATTATCTGCCTTATCAAAGGAAGAGGGAGTTGGCCAGAGGACTGTAAAGATTGCAAAAGAGGGGAATTGCAAAGGATGTGGAAGGAAATGCTGTTTGCCCCTGAGGGTCAAAAAGACTTTCTCTAGAAGTAATAAAACTACAATGCTGTTGTTTTGGTGGTTCTGGGATATGTGTTACTAATCAGAGGCAACTGCAACCTTTAATTCTCCTAAATATTCACCATAACAGTCCTCTTTTTAATTATTTTTGATGAATCATGTGTCCAACTCAAACCTCCTTAATAAACTACACAGGGACCTTTGTTTAAAACAAAACAAACAAAAAATACAAGTCAAAAAAATGAGGTGGGGAAGAAAACAATGGCTGGGCTTCAGAGTGGACCTAAATTGAAAACGTCTGCAGTTTTTCCCAGGGAGAGCAAGTGATCAAAAATATTGAATTGTAATTATGATGCTCTCTGGAGACCTGCAGTGAGGACCTGTTTTGCAGGGTAAGATCTACCAGACTTGTTTTTTGCCCCCACTTTCCCTGTGATTTTTCTCACTTGCTTAGGAACACTGGGAGCTGGGGAGACAGAAAAACAAATTCCATTAGTTCCTATCTGGTTGAACTTCCTGGAACCCCCACTATTTTTTTTTTTAATTTTTTTTTTTTGCTTCTCAGAATTTCCTTCCTCCATCCAGCTGTGTTTCCTGATGAAGCCTTATCACTGGAGAAAATGCTCCTGAGCGAGGCTGAGGATTTGGGAACGAGTTGCAGACGGTCCCAACTTGGTTGCTGAACAACGTGATTCTGGCACTGATTTTGCTCTGGGGGCTGGGGGAAGCAGCTCTGATTTGCTCAAACCTTGCTGGAGATGCATAAAAAACCTGGGTGTTTTGCATCCATCTCACATGCAGGGCTCAGGCCATTCCATGAGTAATGTGCTTCCTCCAGGTTTGTGTAACTTGGATGGAAACCTGCGTCAGTTCCCTTAAGCCACCCAATCCAAGTAGCCTCAAAGTCTTGGGCTTGCAGTGATTTCTTCCTTGTTAGGCATTAGGAATGGAACTGTCCACCCCTGGTGCTTTTGCACTTTTTTTTTTTTTTTTGTGTGTCTTGTTTTTTAATCAGGAAATTGTCTTCTGACACATTTTGCAGAACTTCCTCAACTGATTTATATTTCCCAGCACTTATCAGAAAAGCATGTTGGCTAATCTTAAGGGACATAGCTGAAAATCCATTAAAGTCTGGCTGTGCCATGGCTCCCTGAAGTTGTGGGTGAACTGATATCATTCCCTGCACCTCAGCTTTCTCTCTGCAAAATACCAATCATGGTTTTGGTGTTTGTGGGGTTCCACAATTCTGACTTTTAGGCAAGCTGCAAGTTTAATCTTAGGGCTTTTTTTTTATTTACCTGTGACCAAATTCGTTGCAAGGTTAGCACATAGATTAATTTGTTGCTCCCTTTTTTGGCAATGCCAGGGAAGGGAAAAAAAAAAACCAAACCTGCAGAAGAGAAAAATGAGTTACAAATTAACACAGATTTTTCCCCGTTCTGCTTTGAAGACCACAGTTAGCATGAGGTATTTGGGACTGAGAAGCAGAACAGAAAAAAAAAAAAAAAAAAGACATCAAAAACCTGGAGAGAGTCCAAAAGGATTTAGTAAAATGGGAGACAGGGTTAGAGGGCATGTCCTAGAAGGAGAGAGTGGAGGAACTGGATATGTTCACCTCAGAAAAGAGGCAGAAAAAAGATGACCTCTCTGCCTATAAATATCTGGGGGTCGCAGGGAGGGAGGAGCAGAGGAAGGGAAGGGACAGTAATCAGAGTAGGCAAAAGCCAGGAATGGGACTGGGGGGGGTGAGGACTTCAATTAGAAAAAGGAAGACACAGAGTTACTCTTCAGCAGGCTTCCTCACAGTGATGTCAGCAGGGCACTGGAGGAGTCTCCTGAGGGAAATCCCAGCTCCTCAGTGAGTGATGCCTGGAAAAAAGATGAACTTAACACTTTTAGACCCGTTGGGATGGGCAGAGATGGATTAATTTAAGTCAAACATCTCCCAGAAGCCATTCTGTGAATGACTCTAGTACTGAAGGTTGGATTCCTGTGGTTGTGTTGTGCTTGGATTGTGTGTGGCTGAAGGAGATGAGCTCATGTTGGAACCCCTGTCCTTGTGCACATGGATCTGTTGGCCTTCCCTGCCCAGTCATGAAATATTTTGGAGTCTTCATATCCTTGAAATCTCTGATACTTCAACCAGCATGTTTCACTTGCTTCAGAATTTTAGTCTCAAGTGGTAGGACAAGGGGGAATTGTCTTGAGATGAGGCAGGGGAGGTTCAGATGAGAAAAGAGGAAAAAATTTTTTTCCTATGAGGGTGGTGAGGTCCTGGCACAGAGTGCCCAGAGAAGCTGTGGCTGCCCCTGGATCCCTGGCAGTGTCCAAGGCCAGGCTGGACAGGGCCTGGAACAGCCTGGAATAGTGGAAGGTGTCCCTGCCCATGGAAAAGGGTGGAATGGGATGAGCTTTAAGGTCCCTCCAACCTAAACCATTCTGGGATTATTATCAAGGGGTTTTTACAGCCTCTGTTGTACTGCAGAAACTTCTTTGGCCTCTCCAGTTCTGCTCTGCACCCCACCATGGGCTCTCACAGCCAGAAGGATCAAAAAGAAGAGAAAAAGCCAACCCCAAACCAGATTTTGCCAGCAGTGAGCAGTGCAGGGCCTTTGCCTGTGCCTGAGGAGCAAGCAGGAAGGGCTGGTGACACAAAGTCACAGGGAGGACAACAGGAGAGTACAGCTGAAGGGCTGAATCATAGAACCACAGGATGGGTTGGGTTGGAAGGGACCTTAAGGCTTGTCCAGTTCCAACCTCCTGCACAAGTGGTACAGGTAGAGCAAATCTGGCAGCCCAGGCCCATGGAATGTGGATTTAAAGGCCTGTTTCTTTGAGCTGGTAACTTGCAACATCCTACATAGCAAGTCAGAAAATGAATTAGGCTCAAGGTGTTAATTTGGGCCATGTTTTTAATATTTCTCCATGCAGATGGGATGGTTTCATGAAGATCAGGAAGAATTCCTTTACCCAGCTTTCTGTCCTAGTTGTGCTTTTGATGAAAAGGAGGAAGAGCAAAGTATTGATGTTCTGTTGCCTATTCTATAAGCACCTTGTTAATCAGTTGGAGGATAAATTATTGCTGTTCAGATATCAGGAGAGAGGGAGAGGAGGAGATATCTCCCAATCTGGAATTAAAGGTGCATTTTCTTCCTCTCTTCATTGGAGAAGAGTCTTTCCTCCACATTTGTTCCTTGGGGGGGTTGTTAAGGAACTGAAACAAAACTGGGGGGAGCTCTTTTTGATTTATCTTCTCTCCTTCCCTTTTGGTCACTTCCAGAGGCTTAAAGAGCCGAGTTGGCTTTAATGTGCTACCATTAGAGACCAGGCATTAGCTGGAATAACCCATCCTGCCTCACAGTGAAAAATATCCCTTGATTGGCTAATTAATCAGTCAAAGGGGAATGACATGGCCCTTGGCTTGAGGGACTCTGCTGCACAGGTAAACAGGTCATTGATAAATGGTTTACCCACAAATTCATATATCAAGAAAACTTAGTCATTTTTTAACTACACTCGGTGTGAAAGCTGTGCTGTGTTTTTTGGAGGTGGATTTTTGCTTTTTTGCTGCCTTTGCCTTTTTTTTTTTTTTTGCATGGTGGAAGGTTTTAGGTTGTGGAAGTTTGCAAGAGGAAAAGGCCAACCAAAACTTTGTCACAACTGGAGCTCTTCTGCTTTCAGAATTGGAAGGGAAAAAAACCAAACCCTCAAGAATTTTTTTCCCCTCTCAAAAAGAGGAAATCATTGACATGGCTTTGTGTTGAGATTGAGTGGGTCTGAAGTCAGGATGGCTCAGTTCCTTTTGTCATTTAAATGTCCTGAGGCTGCTCAGTTGGTCAAATCCAGTCCTCAGGCAATGCATGGACAAAAAAATAGATCAATAAATGGGTCTGATGAAATAATTGGACAAAATCTATGGAGTAAGAGGCAGGTCTGTGTTGGTAAAAGGCTTTAACTGACCTGATTTCCTATGGGTTTTTGGCATCTCTGTGCTGGATCTTGTCATCTGTATATTTTATAGCACCTTATCCTGCAAAAGTGGTTCTCCAGTGGCATTCTTCACTGAGATTTAAAGAAAAAAAGAGGGGTCAGGGGGAAAGAAAATTAAAAGGGGAGGGAGGAAATCCAGCTCTAAATTAACTTGCATAAAAATGTGATGTAGAAACACTTTTATCCATGGGGTAAATAGAGTTAAAGCAGTGGAATGGTGTAAGGGACCACAAAACAATGTTTGGCAGAGCTGCTTTTGAGCTGGGTGCTCAAAACAAATCCTAATTGTATCCTGCTAATTGTATTGTATCCTGCTTTTTTTCTTGCAATTGTCCTTTTTTTTTTTCTTTTTCTTATTTAACTGTGTATACTGTGAGAAAATAAGACACCAGTATCTAAGAACATGAGTTTAGCTTCTAGGGAATAAACCTCACCTTATTTTTTGTCCTGTGTAATCCCTTCCTCCAGGCAGCCCTTGCCATGGGCCTGAGCTTTATAGACCAGTCTTGTTTTGTATTTCCTTTTAAAAACATTTGTCTGATCAAAGAGCTTTCCTTAAAAAAAAAAAAAATTTAAAAAATTGCAGTGCAGCAGTTCAAAACAAGGAAAAGTAGCTTTTTTTGATCCCATCATAACAGGATTTGTATATGGAAGTATGAACTAAGCAGGTGGCTTCCTGTTGATTTTTAAGCCAGGTGGGCAAGTTCTTGATGATGAGTTGGTCTCTCTCCCTGCCCTGCTTTCCCTGGGCCAGGGGTGTGCTTAGTTCTGTTTCTGGCAGAGTGGGATTTGGGCTGACAACTTGTTAGGGATGATGCTGCTGTGGGAATGAGAGGGAAACAGCAGCTTCTCTCTCAGAAATCAGGGAATAGAATGCATCTTTCTACCTCCTAAAGAGGCAGCTGGCTCTACTCAGGCAGCCTGCAAGGACTGGGGTGTTCACAGCCATCTGATTTTTGCTGACTTAGTGTCATTAAAGGGTGTCTAACCTTCCTCCAAGGGTGTCTTCTGATTTTTGGCTCATCCAACTGGTTATGAAACTGCTGGTTGGTTCAGATGGGTTAAACAAACCAGAAAAAGAAATGGAGAAAAGAAAGTGGAGCAAAAGAAATGATTCAGCCTGAGAAAGTGCTTAAAATCTAAAGAAACAAGCTTTTCCACTTCCAATCCTGTATTTCAGCTTCTCTGCTGGATTGTTCTTTCTTCAGCTGTGAATATTTGCTTTTTGTAACTCTCCAGTCAGGAGAACTACATGGTGCTGGAGAGATTTGGTGGTGAAGTTCCCCACCAGTGTCCAAAGTGGTCCCTCCTCTCTCTGAGTTCCTGAGCTCCTTCCAGCCTGGAATGTTTGCAAATGTGGCCATTTGAACTTCATTTGGGCTTATTTGAGTTTTCCCAAGGTTAAGAAATCCACTGTCTGTTTTTCACTACGACTGCAGCCTCCCTCTGCAAACCACCATCAATCTCAGTTGTTTCCTTTGAACAATTATGGTGTTGCCATAGAGAGAAGGACAAATGTGACAAAAGTACTGATTAATGTCATTAATTGGACCATCTGCTAATAACTGTGTGCATCCCTCAGCTAAGGAAGGAGGCAGAGGATGATGGGGAAGGCAAATCATGCAGGGTTGGTGCCCTCTGTGCTCAGGTGGCTTCAGCATCAGCTTTAAAAAAATGTGTCCCTTGTCAGAATCCTGGTGATGAGGATTTGCTGTTCTCCCTCATGGAATGCTCTGTGGGAAGGGCCTCAAGTTTGGGGCTAAGGATGAATATTCTCCAGTTTTGATTTGTTGAGAGGAGAGAGCAAGGACTTGTGGACCTGTGGGCAAGTTAGAATGTGTTAAAATCACAGCAATGCTCTGAGGGCTGGAGCCCCTCTGCTCTGGAGCCAGGCTGGGAGAGCTGGGGGTGCTCCCCTGGAGAAGAGAAGGATCCAGGGAGAGCTCAGAGCCCCTTCCAGGGCCTGAAGGGGCTCCAGGAGAGCTGGAGAGGGACTGGGGACAAGGGATGGAGGGACAGGACCCAGGGAATGGCTTCCCACTGCCAGAGGGCAGGGATGGGTGGGATATTGGGCAGGAATTCCTGGCTGTGAGGGTGGGCAGGCCCTGGCACCGGGTGCCCAGAGAAGCTGTGGCTGCCCCTGGATCCCTGGCAGGGCCCAAGGCCAGGCTGGACAGGGCTTGGAGCAGCCTGGAACAGTGGAAGGTTTCCAAGGGACTTGGAACTGGTTGATCTTTAAGGTCCTTTCCCATCCAACCCATTCCATGATAACAACTGAAATCGGCCACAAAAAAAGGCAACCAAGGGAAACTCAAGAGTTTTGCTGGGCTGGAAAGAGTTTGGTTACTCTGCTGAACAGATTCCAAAATTTCCATGCACGGAGCAAGGTCTGAACTCTTCCCTGCACTGGATTAAGGGATGAGAATCCATCTGTGTTGTGCATTTTGTCCCTTCTCTCCTTGGGGACAGTTGGTTGTGCCCTCAGGTGTTTGGATTTGCACTCCCAGCACTACAAACCCAGTGGGTGTGGGGAGCTCACAGCTGGAGGCTGCTCTGGCTTTGGAGCAGGAGGTGCTGCTGTCTGTGGTCATTACTCAGGAATTTTTTGTTGTAGCCTGGGATGGACCTCCAGAAGGTTCTGCTGGTGGAAAACGCTGGAATCCCTCAGGATCCAGAATTCCCAGGGTGGTTTGGTGGCCACCTTGCAACTACCTCAGTGTTGGATGAACTTTTCAGCTGCCACAGAAATTCAGGATCAAGGATGATTTCACCATGGATAGTAGAATGGACAGAGGGTGAGAAGTGTGGCTGCCCACAGCATTCAGTTTTTAATTCTTTATTTACTGGGGTTTATTTTCAACCTGCTCTGTTTCACCAGGAGCTGACTTTTCCAAGTGCTGGGACGTGTTTTTGACAGCAGAATCCAAACCAGCTCAGGGTAACACTGATCCTGTGTCACTTGTGTGGTACAGGTTGTTTTTTAACAAATGAAGGGAAGATCAAAAATATTGCATGCCCTAAAATCCTGTTTTCCAGAATATTGAAGAATTTAAATGTCACTCAGTGCTTCAATACTTGAAAGAAAATTATTTATTCTCAATACTTTTTTTACAAAGAAATATCTAAGCTTGGGAGTAGAAGAAAGTTTCTGTAGTACAAGGTAGTCAAAGGCTAATGCTAATTAGGAAATGTTTTCTAGTTCACAGAAAATACAATTTTTTTTTTAATTTCTAAAAAATTTATTTTAATTTCAAATTGTCAGCTTGTGTGTTCTGCAATGAATATTTGCAGTTAGAAAAATAGTAATTGCTACAAACGATCTTGCTGTGGTCAAGTGCAGGCTTGAAGGTTGTTTTTTTTATTCTTCATTAAACCACTATATCTCGTATTGGAGTAAAAAAATCTTAGATGAGGGAAAAAAATAAAGCTATTTTATTTATTATTTCAGGTAACCCTTATATTTATTCTTTGATGTCTCATAATATGAATGTGGGGTTTATATTTAGTGGAGAAACATTTCAGGTAAATAAGCAGAAGGTTTTTGTTGCTTTTCTCCAAATTTCATCTACTGCCTTAACTCTCAAAAATATTGAGAAAGCATCAAACATTCCAAGTGCTTGGAAAAATTCTCAGGTTTAGTAAAATATTTGTGAAGTCCTCTGGGTATCAGTGGATGTGGAACTTCTCTCCAACTACTAATGGATTAAGCCACTATGAAATTTGATACGAAATATGTCAAAGACAACATCCCAAATTCTGCCTTCATCCATTTTGGGGGGTGCTGACTCTCTTATGTCCCTGCTGTCACATCCAAGCAAAAGCTGTTTCCTCCAACAATTCCCAAATTATTTTAGAGCTTCAGATCTTTATTGACTTGCCTGGCTCAGCTCATCCCAGTGTCAGCTCCTTCATCAGTTTGTAAACACCATGTTTAGCCTGGTGGATTATTAAGTTTTCTAAATATCTCCTTTTTCTAAGGCCTCAATCTGTGCAGTGGTGGCAGCAGTTCAAAACTGCAGTTGTTCCATGAAGACCACCATAATATATAAATTATATAAACCTCCTGGTGCTGCTCAGCTCCAATCTGGGGCAGTGATATAACAAAACATATGACTGGTGAGTTATCCAGTTCTCAAATTGCTTCCCCCCTAAAAATGTTTCTCCTCCTGAATTAAAGAATGAATGTTCTGTGGGGAGCAATTCAGCCTTGGCCAAAGTGACCTAAATTCAGCCTTTTAATATCTATGGCTTTGCTGATGCTGGGAGCTTAAGCATTCATTTACATTTCATCTTGAGAGCAGTGAGAATGCTGGGCCAAGCTTTGAGGTGATGAGAGAAAATTGGGTAATCCCACACGTCAGCAAGTGGCTGGAAGAGGAAGTTTTTTGTTGGAACTTGCACACGGAGAAGGCACAATGTCCCCATTTTAACTTCTGCCTCGCTAAGCCTCCTATTAATCACTGCTTTTGAACTCCTCTGTCCCGGCCCCTCTGGGTTTGGAGGATGGGATTTGTCGGTAGAGGATCCCAGGAATGTGGCTCAGGTGAGGCACAGCCAGGTTTCAGTCAGGGCTCTCTGGGTCCCTTTCACCACCTGCCGTGCAGCCTTGGGTCACGTCTGCATCCCAATTTCCCAACCGCTGAATCTGGGCATGATTCACATATCCCGAGCAAGTGGTATCAGCCTAGTTTGTGTTGTGTGTGGTTCTTCATGGAGTGTATTGAAATACTGAGATGCTAATTGAGAATTTTGAAGTGCAAAGTGTATCACTCACGTTTCTCCCAGTGGTTATTTCTGGAAGAGCTGCTGGAAGTGTTGTGGATGTGCTTCCCTGTTTACCTTTTGAACTTCACAGCCATCGTGCCCATGTTGAGGTTTTAAGACGTTGCAACTTAATTCAACTTTCAGAGAGTCCCTTTCAGAAGCGTGACTGTCTCCAGCTTTCCTGAAATCCCTGCAAAAGCAGGGCTGTGTACCAAAAATCTGGATGGGAGAGGGGTGCTGTGCTCCGGAGCATCCCCTGAGGGCACAGCTGAGGGTGGGAGTGTGTAACCCTGGAGATCGTGGATCTTGGGAAGCTGAGGCCAGGCAAGAAGTGCAGCGGTGTCTCACCTGCAGGAGTGTTTGTTTTGAGCGGTCAAGTGGAGCAGCAGCCCTTGTTTTAGCAGCCAGGACTTCACCCATCCCTTGTGCAGGCGATTCCCGGCCCTCCTCTCCTTCCAGCAGCCCCTCTCTGCCCAGACCTTCCCACCGCAGGGTCGGGGCTTTTTCTCCAACTGCAGGGTCGGGGTTTTTCTCCCCCTGTTTTTTTAATGAGCCTGGTGTTTGTCAGTTACCAAGCGGCAAAGGAATGCTGTGTGTAGCAACTGCGATGGAAGTGGTCCAAAGGCAGGGAGCGGGGCCCGTTCCTTTTCCGGCGTTGTCGTAGGGAAATGGGCGTCTCTTGGAGACGCCCCAGGGGCAGAGCCCTCGCTCCGCAGCACGGCCGGGCTGGGGGTTCTGAGCTCAACGCTTGCTCCTGGAAAACAGAGCTGTGTCACTCCTGGCAACCGGCTGTGCAAAAACACTGATAACAATAAAGGGCTCTCTGCCCAGGGCAGGCTCGCTCTCGCTTTCTGGGAATCTTCCAGGATAGAGGAGATGCTGCCCCTCTGCTTAACCCACGGTGGGGTTTGTAGGGTGCTTCTGCTCCCCAATTCTGTACCCCCACATAACTAAAGCCTTGCAGGGCTGTGGCAGATCCTGTTCCAAGCACAGAATTTTGAGACCTGCAACTCCTTTCTTTCCTGTATCAGTGGAAAAAAGTGCTCTTCACCTTCACAGAGTGGCTGAAGGGATGGGAGCTGCTCACCCTCTCAGAGGAAGACTGGGAAGTAGGAAAAATTATCTTAAGTTCATGTCAGGCAACAAGAGATTAGAGTTTTGCCATGACATCTGTAAAGCACTTTTCGTACTTAATTTTCCAAGAAGTTTTTATGGTTAAAAGTTGGGGACTGAAAGCTGCAAAACTCTTTTGTCCTAATTAGTAACCAGTTTTTCTGGGACCTGGATTGTGAGAATTCTCTGTTTTCCTGGGTCTGAAGTCCCTGAAAGAAAAGATGAAACTGCTCCCAAGGGAGAGGTGTGGGGTTTGACACCACTTAAAGGCCCTGACACAAAATCACCTTCAGGGTGTCATGCAGGAGGCACTCACTTGGCTTCTTGTTTTGTCCTTCAGGATATCTCACTGCTGTGGAGAACAGCTGATGGTGATGGATTCAAGGCAATATTCTCCAATTGTTTCAGAATTAAGCTAAATGCCTAAAGGAGAGGGAGATTAATACCTGCTGAGAGGTTAAATATAATGATGTACCATCTAAGAAGCAGGGGAAGAGAGAAGCCCCAGTGAAGGGCAATTTAACCTGCTCAAGGTGTGACCTGTGCATTTGAGGGTCACCTCTCTCCATTGGATATGAGGATTTGAGACTCCAGATGTAAAGCTTCCACTAAATATTAAATACTTGTTTTGAGCTTTAGGTACAAAGCTCTTAGTTTTTAATAATATATTGCAAATATATAAAAGCTGTATATTATTTTCCTTTCCATATGGATACTTAGGTGAGGCAATATGCTTTTGACAGTTTCTATCTTATGTTTTTCATAGAACAGAATCACAGAATGGTTTGGGTTGGAAGGGACCTTAAAAATCATCTCATTCCAACCCCCTGCCATGGTCAGGGACTCACATTTTTGGTGCTACTGAAAGGACTCAGTCCCAGAACATGGCTACAACCTCAAGGAACACTGGAAGGGACCACACGTACAGAAATTATTCTGTAAATTGATGCCGCTTCCTAACTTACCCTTAGATAAATGATCTTTCTGTCACTTCTGGTTGCTTTCCTCTCCCAAGTTCTGCAAATAAACATACCTTCCTGTAGGAGATCCAGGCAGAAATCCTTCTTAAGGCAGGAGCTTTATGTGTCCAGGAATTTATAGGCCCCTTTTCCCCAGCGTGCAGCTCTGAATCGGTACCTGGCTCTTATTTAGGAAGGGCATATTCTTCACTTTCCTACAATATTTGGGAAAGCAGGACATGGTGCTCATTTGAAAATCATACCAGCTCCTTTATCACTGCCAGTCACAGTCAGCAATGCTGCATTCCCAGCTTGACACGAAGGAGGAGGTTTGCCCTGAATAAATAGAGGAGATAAATGGTCTTTCTGTTCCTCAGAGGAATTTGGGCCACTTCTCAAAGTTGGTGCCAAGAGTACAGTAGCAGAGTGGCATGGTTAAAGTTAATTGCCCTCAGATTTTAGTTAAAAGTCTAACTAGCTTGTCAGCTTTGAATTTATATTTTCACAGTTCACTAGGGAGTGATAATAGGGAGGCTTTGATGTAGCTGCCTGTTTTTTTTGTTTTTTTTTTTGCTTTGTACGAAATGCTCCCAAGTTTAGGAAATAAACTTTTATTGAGAGGGGGGCAGGATTGACAGCTTAGGGCCAGCCAGGAGAATCACAGATACTCCCTCACTGAGGGGCAGAGGGGCAGCAGGACATTGGAGCTGCGTGGCTGGAATGATAAAGGAGATTTTCATGGAGCACCGTGCTGAGCTCTCCAAGAAACAGCTCATCAGAGATTTGTTAATTAGGTGCCACTGGAGACTTGCTGAAACACTGAAGCTGCGATGCACAAAGCAGTGCTTAATTAACTCTTTAACAGCCCTGGAATGCACTTGCCTAGTTCCCTCCACCAGGGAAACTGAGGAATGCTGGATTAATTCCCTGGGGCTGCCCAAGGCTGTCCTGAGGAGTGTTTGAGAGAGTAGGGATAGGAGACTGATGAAGAGCTTGTAACATGAGACTGTGGCTTCTAAACCAAGAAAAACCTCACTAAATTAATTGTTTGGAAAGATGGTCATTCTGGCTTTAACTGGAACCAAAGTATCTTTTCCATTAATTTTTTTTTTATTATTTTAATTTATGATGACCCTTGCTTTATACAGTACCCCTGCCCTGTAACCAGCTGGGAGGGACCCAAGCTGTTTGGTCATCTTTCAAGTACAGAAGCAAAAGGGCACATTTAAAAGCATTTAAAGGATTTGCTACATCTTATTTTAAGATTATTATCTTATTCAACATTACCTAATAATGTCACTCAGAGGGAGATGAGGCCCTGGCACAGGTTGCCCAGAGAAGCTGTGGCTGCCCCAGCCCTGGAAGTGTTCAAGGTTGGATAGGGCTTGGAACAATCTGGGATAGAGGAAGGTGTCCCTGCCCATGGGATGGGGTTGGAACTGGATAATTTTTAAAGTTCTTTCCAACCCAAACCATTCTGGGGTTTTATTACTGGTTAACTTTCTATTCACAACATTATTAGGGTTTATACCTTCCAGACAGCAGTTCTCTGGTTGACAACTCCCAGAAACTGGAGTGCTCCCCCTAATTCTTGCTAAAATCATTCTTGAACACTTTTTAATTTTAACACATTTTCAATCCTTTCTCATTAAATGAGAAGGAATAACTTATTCTGCTGTTTCACCTGGTGATGTGTGACCAAACCATTGAGCTGTGTGAAGGTGCATGTGGTTTTCTTGGCTCTGCAGCCAGGCTGGATGAATTCCATTGCCAGGATCTTAGTGCCATACAGCCCTTGTCTCAGTGGGCTGCTATTTTTTTGGAATCTGTTCTTGAGCTGCTCTTTCCACTGCAGGTGGTTCTGCAGAGGGAGCTGGCTGCGTTTGGACACAGAGATAAACTTGTGCCTAACTTGTGCCTAACTTGTGCCTTTGTGCCTGAGCTTACACAAGCACAGATCACCTGCTGGCCACCAGGAATGTGGTCTAATCTTGTTCTGGCTGACCCCAGTGAAAATGGGAACTTGCATTGCCAAAACTACTGGAGCATCCAGTGGCTCCGAGGAGTCCAGCAGGCTGCAGACAGGTTTGAACTGTCTGAGTGGGAAGGGACTTTCTGTTTTGCAAGCCCTGCAATATTGATTTCAGCACTGCCTGGCTGGGGCAGAGGTAATGCCAGCTCCTGGAGGAGTAGCTGTGGCTCTGTCTGGAGGAAAACTTGGGGTTTGTCCATTCTCAAACCTTAAGAGTGAAAATATTATTGCCTTCAGAAAATTCTTTAATAGGCTTTTGAGGAAAAAGAATCCATTTGTAAGAGAAACAATGAAATAGTTACTTGAAATGTTACTGCTTTAACATAAAATCATGGAATCACAGGAAGGTTTGGGTTGGAAAGGACCTGAAGTTCATCCAGTTCCACCCCCTGCCATGGGCAGGGACACCTCCCACTGTCCCAGGCTGCTCCAAGCCCTGTCCAGCCTGGCCTTGGGCACTGCCAGGGATCCAGGGGAAGCCACAGCTTCTCTGGGCACCCTGTGCCAGGGCCTCCCCACCCTCCCAGGGAACGATTCCTTCCCAGTATTTAATCTAAACCTGATATCTAATCTAATCCATGTCATATAAAAGGTGCCTTTCTAAGTTTCAATGCAAGCTGAAATAAAGTGTTGGTGTGTAACATTTTAGCTCCTCTGTATTTGAACTTCTCTTCCCCTCTGTTTATTTGTTTGACACAGTAAAACATTCTAATGTAAATTTCCTCCAATTAATTTTTAGTAAAGTATATGTTTGAGTTTTGGTTGAACTCAAAATTCGGAATTGTTTCACAGTTACTCTCTACTGTCATAAACACTGGATTTTAAAAATTATTGGTTTGAGGGAGAGGAGGTTGCTCTTGGGTTTTTATGGCAAATTTTTGAAAGACACGTCTTTAAAAAGTTTATGTCTGTGCCTTTGGGCTGTCTTGAAAATACTTGAATAAAAAGAATCTTAGAATTGTGAAATGGTTTGGGTTTGAAGGGACCTTAAAGCTTTGATACTTCTACCCCTCTGCCATGGGCACCTTCCACTGTCCCAGGTTGCTCAGAGCCTCATCAAGCTGGGCCTTGGACACCAATTAGTAAAATCCATCAAAATTTTGGGGGATTTTCCCTTCATAAGACACAGGAGGATGTCATCCAAGGAATGTTTAAGCCTCTATAAGGATTTCAGTGCTTCCACTTCCATCAGGCTGGAATTGCACAGTCTCCCAGAGGGATTTTGGGCTGACTCTGCTGGAGTTGGTTAAATGGATCAGGCCATGTCTCCTAGATGCCTTTATACAATGCTCTTCTTGTACAGTCAGCAGTTTAAGGTTTATTTCATCCTTTTTCTGCTCTCTGTAATGTCACTTCTCCACACATTATCCTGAACCTCATTCAAATACCAATCTATGTAAGAAAAAAGAAAAAAACACCAAACAAAAAACCCCCTAGAAATGCTGAATCTGAGCTTGATCGTGTAACTTGACTCACTCCAACTCCACAATGAGATTATTTACACAATCATAGTTGTTAATTACATAATTATGTACTGTTCTTTTCTCTGGAAATGGCACTCACATCATGAACAGCTATTCAGTTGTTTGGGTTTTTTTTCATTTAGGGTGTGGCCTTGGTCTTATTTACTACATGCAATTCAAATGCTGCTTAGAAGACAGGATTGTGAATATTCTTGCTGGGAATTTGGGAATATTTTTTCTATGTTGTTTACTGCAGTTGTATCTACATCCTTTCTGATCTGGGGATGGTATCAGGTACTTGTAGAGGACAGTTTGTTAGATCCTGAGGAACAAATCAAAACCTGGAATTTGGATGCTGCTGCCCCTCAAAGCAATATAGATATTTATTGATTTTAGGCTTGCAGGTTGAGGTGTCTGAGACCTCAGCTCTTTCTGTTTTCACATTGCTTGAAATGGTTGAGTTTGAGCCCAAATTCACTCATCTGGAGCTGAAAGTCTTTGTGTTTTCACTACCAGTCTCTGGTGAGATAACTGAAGTACTAAGGAAGAGACAGTTTCTGATATCAGCCCTGCTGCTTTGCTGTTCATTTGTCATACATGAGAATGCTTTTCTCACCCTTCCACATATTCCTGGATTAAAGGAGGAATAGGCATTATTTCAGGTGATATTATTCATGACAGCCCAGTGGGAAGTTATTGTTTTATTAGAGAGGCAAATTATACCTCAGGGAAATCTGCTGGTCACATCACCTTCCATTTGGAAGACTACTCCATATCCAACAAGTCTGCAAACAAAACAGACAAATTTGGAATTTTTTTTCCCTATTGGATTCCATTTTTTTGATGTATTGATAGTTCTACCTTTTTTTAGGAGGGGTTACAGTTTCTTAGATGAGTAGACTCAGTTCACTCACAAGGGAAGGGATAAAAATACCTGGCTGGGAACTCAGCCTCTGGAGTTGCTCTATTAATCCATGCCATCCATCTGGGATGCAGCTGATGGATGTCACCTTGTGAATAATGCAGGTGGGAAAATGGAGCACGAGAGCTTTCCAGTGTTCCCTGTGAAAATACCAGGTGATATTTTTAGAGCCCTTTGGCTACCTGGCCCTTTATAAGTGATGCCCTTGTGTATAATGCACACAGGCCTGGTGCTTAGCTGTGTGCCTGGAAGGGCTTGTGAACACAAGTTCACAGCTTGTGCCTTGCTGGAGTGGTTTGTTAATCAGATCCAACTGATGGCACTCGTTGGGAATTCCCTGTGAACACCTCAGAGGGCTCCATGCACAGGTTTTGATTGCTTGGATTTCCATCAGGCTGGAATTGCATGTGTGTGATTCCTGGTGTGTTCTGTGCTGCTCATGGGGCCTGAAGGCCTCTGGAGTCTGCAAAGTGCCTGGTTTGGGATGGATGAAGGTGCACAGGTAGGAAGGAGAGTGTTCAGACCCTGTGAGTTGGTGGAATATCAGTGTGGGCAGCAGGAGAGGGGGGGATTCTGCCCCAGTGCCCTGCTCAGGTGAGACCCCACCTGCAGAGCTGCCCCAGCCCTGGGCCCAGCACAGGAAGGACCTGGAGCTGCTGGAGCAAATCCAGAGGAGGCACCAGGCTGAGCAGAGGGATGGAACAGTCCTGCTGTGAGGAAAGGCTGGGGGAGCTGGGATTATTCAGCCTTGAAAAGAGAAGGCTTCAGGGTCACCTAATTGCCCCTTCCAGTACCTGAAGGGAGGCTACAGGAAGGATGGAGAGGGACTTTTGACAAGGGTGTGGGGGGACAGGACACAGGGAATGGCTTCCCACTGCCAGAGGGCAGGGATGGATGGGAGATTGGGAAGGAATACTTGGCTGTGAGGATGGGGAGGCCCTGGCACAGATTCCCCAGAGAAGCTGGGGCTGCCCCTGGATCCCTGGCAGTGCCCAAGGCCAGGCTGGACAGGGCTTGGAACAATCTGGGACAGTGGGAGGTGTCTCTGCCCATGGCAGAGGGGAGCTGAATGGTTTTCAAGGTCATTTCCAACCCAATCCATTCTGGGATTCTGGGATGTGGAAGGCAGAACTGGTTGGGAGGGCAGCAGTTTGCATGATGCTCTTGGGTTCCAGAGAGAAAAGTCTCTCTCTTTATTTGCTCAGTGGTCTCTTCACACTCCAGTTTCCATGGTTGCAACCCAAACCTCTTTCCAGTTTCCCACCTTCTGCACAATTGGAGTGTTCCAATTGTTTCTGATGTTCCCATCACTGTGGCAATGTAGCAGCCATACAGAGTTTAGACCTTGCTGAAATACCTCCAAATATCCATTTCTGTGGATGCACAAACCATTTACTTGTTATTAGTGTGGAGTATTTTAAGAGTAGCAGGAGGAGTATCAGTGAGTCAGGTGAAAGTGTGCCAGTGATGTAAAAGCATCAATAATTTCTCATATTATGAGATGCTTCTCCACTGTGTCACATTCCTGTGCCATACTTTGTCCTTTTTTCCAACTCTCCAGCCTGAGCTCTGCTTTTAGGGTGGATCAAGGCAGAAAAGGACAGCTCTGCATTTCTTGGAGAGCTGTTCAATACACTCCTGGAGAGGCAAGAGCTGCCCAGGTTTTCCCCCCTTCAGATACAAGTTATCACACATTAACTTATCTCGATGAATTCTGCACCAGCTGTGGGAGCAGTTCCCTGGAGTTCTTGTGAAAATGAGAGGGACCTGCTATCTCCCCATCATCCTCCCTCGGCGTCAGAGTGTCTGTCTCTGGCATGACTGGGAGCCAAGGGAAATTGCTTGACATCACTTCAATTTCTGAATCTCTCGGCAGCAGGAGTTTGGCACTGGGAAGGTGAATTCCAAAGCCACTTTTACCCATTGGATGGTACAGATCATGTTGACACATTTCCTTTGCTGCCTGTACCAAATCCTCCAGGAAGACTTCCCCAGGTGAAGTTGCAGCAGCTTGAAAAGTTCAGGATTTTCTCTTTTTTTTTTTTTTTTTTTTTTTTNNTTTTTTTTTTCCTCCCCTTTTTTCTTCTCTGTTTTTTTTGCCAGAGGTGGGCAGATGCCATTCTCTCCCATCTAACCCTAGACTGTTTCTGAGCATCAGATTGTGATTCTGGTCACTGTAAGATGTTTTTCCCAGTCTGAGATAAACCCTCTTCTGTGTAATCCAAGCAAATCAATGAACTTTGGATAGAAAGTCACATTTCCAAGCCATGATTTCGATATCATATCCAGGTGGTAGGTCTGCATATCTTCAAGACAGAATTTATTAAAATATGTCACTTTTGGCTCAATTTCATTGATGGAAACCTCTTTTTAAAAAAAAAAAATAAATTCAGATAGCCTACTTTCTGCTGGGGAAACTTTCTTCTGAATTGAGCATGAAATGCCTTTTTTTTTTATTCAGAAAATCTATTTCAGATGTGTTTCAGATTTTTGCTTTGATCAACACACGAGTTGCCAATCAGCCTATTGAAATTCACTTTTCCCCAGGAGACCAAAAAAAAAAAAAAAAAAGAAAATAAATGTTTAGGAAGTTCATTCCAAATTTTGTTTCTTCAGACATCACCTCAAAGCCACTTTGCCAAACAGATTCCCCCTGAAATGGCTGGGGTCTGTCTTTTTGGCTTTTTTTTTTTTTTTTTTTTTTTTTTTTTTTTTTTTTTTTTTTTTGGCTTTTCATTTTTGTTGTTCTTTGACAAGATTATCTCAGCAGTGTCAGAAAGGACCTGACTTACCCAAAACAGCAGCAGTTAACAAAATCCAGCCTCTGATCTGGGTTTTCCTCCCGAGACTCGGCTGAGTTTATTTTGCCATTCTTGAGAGGTGGTTGCTTTTCCAGTCAGCTCTGCCTTTGATATCCCAGCTAAAGTAAAGCTGCTAAATTTGTCCTGGCTGTGTTTTCTTTTTGAGCATTTTCTGGACAAGTGTTTCAACTCTTCCTTTCCTGTCCTGTCTGATATCCAGGGATAAACACACCCAGACACACACACACACACACTCATGCTGGTTTATCCAGAATGCTGGGCTCAGTGCTGCTTTCATGTGATTAGAGTCTTAAAATACTTCTTTCATTCCAGTCTGAAGGAATATTTGACATTTTTGATGCCATCACCATAATTCCTCTCTTCCCCAAAGAGCATTTCATCATCTTTTCCTTGTTTTTGTATTATTGCAGGAGGTTTGAGGGAGGGAATTTTTCTTTATTGTGGTGAATTTCTTTCTTTATTGAAGATAAATGGCAGAATGAACTTGGAGAAATGCTGAGATCTCATTATTTGCCTTTTGAATTCTTTACTCAGTAGCAGTAAGAGAAACATAAGTTTTGGTATTCCATGTATACAGAAGTGTTTTTCATCTAATGGGGACACTGAGGTTTAAGGGTAAAAATGTATCAGCAACACAATTATTTTAAAAGCAAAATTTTAGAAGCTTCTTTTAAGGATGAGGAAAGGAACTTCTAAGAGGGAAGTTCTGTTTTGCCTAAAATGCCAATACAGTGATTATTTCTACATTGGACTCTGTTCCTTTTGGGTCTCCAGGTGTTCTTCTGTATAGATACAGAGTAAACTCTTTCAAAATCATGAGGAAAGTTAGTATATTTTAAGATCTTATGTGCTTTTAAAAATAAAACTGGACTGTTCTTTTAAACTTCACCCCGAACACCTTGTCCTAGAAGAAATTGGTAGCAGAAGTCCAGAATTTGGGAATCTTGAAGTGCTCAAGGGCTTTCTGTGCCCTAGCACATCCATAAAGTTCTCCCCTCATTTTTTGGCACCCTCTGACATCTGTGATGAGGATTTAACAGCTGCTGCAATTACATGAGGGGTATTTTCTAAAATTATTTCAATTTCTAAATTGACAATGCAGCCGTGATTTTAATAATGATATATTGAGGGTTGGGGGTGGGGGGGGCATAAGAGCAATTCTTGAGGTTTCTAAAACAGCCATTTGGCAATTATATGTGGGTATTTGCTAGGTGTTTTTTGTTTTTCTTTACAGTGGTAGATCCAAGTGGGTTTTTGTGGAGAGCTGGACACTTGTTTTCCATCTGGAAGGTTTATTTATCACCTCTGTGTTCAAGTCTTACTTGAAGGTGCCTCCTAAAATGATGTTGAGTCCTTGTCACTTGTGGCTGACAATGTTTTAACAAGAAGTAACTCCAGTTTTATAGAGGGTGGAGACTGAAGCACCCATAAATTAAATCCTATGTGGGCAGGAGATGGAAAGATGGGAGATAACCCCAAATCCTTGGAGGCTCTGTCTGGCCTGTCCTCTGCACACCAGGAAAATGAGGTGGCAGGACTGAAGGAACTTAAAGAGAAGGAGGGAGCAGCAGAGAAAGAAGGAAAAGCAAAAGAAAACATGAAATAAAAACACTAATTTATAGAATGAGCTTTGGAGCAAAAGAAACCATGAAGTAAAAATATTAATGTATAGAATGGTGTTTGGAGGAACTTGGTCTGGTGGAAGGTGTCCCTGCACATGGCAGGGAGTGGAACAGGTTGATATTTAAGGTTTCTTCCAAACCAAACCATTCTGTAATTCCATGATCATTTCCACATGCAGGGAATGCCCTTTGGCCAGCTAATTGGTTTTGTTTGCAAGGAGGAAAATTCTCATGTAGTAAAGATTATTTAAGTAATGAGATATCTTTTAAACCCTAAGTCATCCTGGGTGTGTCAAAGTAGATCAGTTTGCATTGAGGATGCAGAAGATTTTAGGTACTTTTCAGCACTCCTAAAAATCTAAGCATAATTTTTTTCCCAAAACTTCAACCTTTTGAATTACAGTTATGAGAAATACTTCTCTCTCTCTCTCTGTGTTTTTTTTTTTTTTTTTTTTTCTCCTCCTTTTGCTTAAGTTTAATTTTTACTGCCAGCCTTGGTGGTGTCTGTTCTGGAGAGTAGCAGGAAAAGCTGATAAGGGCATAGGACAGAAATCTTTGTGCTTATCTCCCTGCAACACATGGAGCTGAGAGTGCATCCTTTTCCTGTCCTAGGACAGGAGATGTAAACTGACCATCTCCTGACAGCAGGGACTTCAAACAGAACCTCCAGCATCCAGAGGGTAGGAATCTTCTCTCAGCTTCAGGGGCCAGCTAGGTGAAAGTGGGTCACTCTTTAGAAAGCTGAGTTTGTGCCAGAAAAAATTTAAAAAACCCCCACCATCTTTCTGATAACTGCTGGGTCCATAGATATCTCTGTAGATATTGTGGTGTTTTGTGGTGGGGTGTTGTTTTTTTTCCCCCTAAAGGGCAGAAATTCAGCCTGACTCCTAGTTGTTTGTTTAGACTTTTACCAGAAAGTGAATTAATTTTAAAACTAGGGAAAAAATGTGTTTTCTGAGAGATTTTTATTAAAAAAATCAGAATTCTGCTGTCAGATTTGGAACAAAGGTCAGACAAAAATAGTCCTCACAGAAGGGGTTATTTGGACAGTGTTGTTACAGATGAACATCAGAGGTTTTCTTTTTATGTATTGTCTTGATGTGACCTAGAAGTGAAGGGTCTGAGGCAGAGGGAGTGGGAATTGGAGCAAAGAGAACCTTCCACCAGGAATGGCTGAGCCTTGGTGTGCCTGGAGCTGTGCCAAGGCCTGGGCTGTGACTCTGGGTTGGGAACCAATTCTTGGAAAACTGTAAACACAGTTAGGAATTGGTTAGAGCAGCTCATTTATTACATTTAATAATACTTAAGGTTCACTCCTAATTTTCACCATTAAGAGAAGAACAAAAAGTCCCAGCCCTTTTGGCTCGGTGTGAAAATCCACCTCAGTGGCCAAAGCCCAGGAAGAGAAATTGCAGGGAGAAAACCAGGAGTCCCCACATCAAATATTGATGCTGGGCATTTTGGGACAAAGTGCTTCAGTGCTTCCTGGGCCTTGGTGTCCCTGGTGTAGGACAGCCCAAGAACTCCATGGTAATGCCAAGTTCAACACAGAAGATCACAATGGGAAAGAAGCTTTGGAAATGTTTTTTTTTTCTTCTCATTAAGTGCCAGCCTGGCAACCTGACCCTTTCCAGAGTGGTTTTGCTCTGGAGTCTCCCTTCAGGGAAGGCACAGCACCAGATCTTCATTTTCCCAGAAATCCTGGGACTTTGCAGGTTTCCCAGCTCTGACAGCAGCTCACATCAGCTGAAGGTGCAGCCTCATTCTCTGAACATTTTGATTTCTTGCTCTGACATTGGCAGGCCTTGCTGAGGCAAGTCTCCTCATCTGCTTCGTATGTTCACTTGGACACCTCACCAAGGCTGAAGAAACAACGATGATCTCATCCTTTCCCTTTGTTTCAGGATGCACAACAGTTCCTCCAGAATGATTGATTTGTTTTATTTTTTTTAGCAGTCACTCCTAGTAAATGTGAGGGCTGGAGGAATTAGGAGCATTAAATCTCAAAGGTTTTCAGCTCTAGGCTGGGATTTGAGGTTTACTGCAGTCCTTAATCTCAGTTTGTGGTCACATAACTTTGATAAAGGCTGGCTTTGAGTGGAAAACCAGCAAACTTCTATCTCTTCCCTCCTTCCAATCTGATACTTCTGTCCCAGCAAACCTCAAATAACTTCCCAAATGCAGCTCAGGCAGTGCAGAGCAGCTCTAGGACCCTTCAGCAGGGGGATGAATGGTGTCCCTGGAGTTGTGTGATTAATCCCATTATAATCCCAACTTCCTAGTTCTCTTCCAGTCCCTGTGAATCAGATGCAAATTGTACCCTGTGGGGTTGGCTAATCTGTCATCATAGCAGGCTCTCAGCTGCCTCTGCAGGCCTTTTGGTGTTTCCAAAATCATCTTCAGACCTTTACATTGTTATTCTTCCACCACTTTCAGCTCTCCAGGATTCAAGTTATTGTCAGCTCTGCCTTAAAGACAAAGCTCAGCTTCTGGGCAATGTTATAAAATCTTTTCCTCAAGTGGTGTGAATCTGAGACCAGGTTAAATTTGCTGAGATTAAGGGTTTTTTGCAGTCTTCAAACTAGTGATGGGCTAAAGGCCTGAATTATGGATTCATAATCTCAGTATAGGGATGCTGAGTTTTCTGAGAAGCAGAGGAGCTGGAGCTGGGAGTTCAGCTCCCAGCTCACACCCACATCCCCTTTTCTCCAAGGCAGGAAAACTGGGAACTGGTCTGAGCACAGGGTGTGAAGATCCCAGTCTGGGAGGGAACATTCTTGTACACAGCTCACCCTTCCCCTGGACTTGGCAAAATGAGCTCAGCTTCCTCCCTCTGAATCACTTTTACCTTCTGCAGTAGCACAGAGTTCCCTGGTTAGGTGGTGAACTGGGCTAGAAGATGCAGAGGCAGAAATTTGGACGGGAATTAGAGTTATGGATGGTTTGGGTTGGAAGGGACCTTAAAGATGATCTAATTCCAACCTCCTTGCCATGGGCAGGGACATTTTCCACTATCCCAGGTTGCTCCAAGCCCCATCCAGTTAACTCTTGTTTAAGAAATTGTCCATTTGCTGTCGAGCCTGAAGAAAAATTCAAGTAGCTGTTGCTTCTGCAGGAATTTCTGTCCTCTCAGAAAGTCCCTGACCTGCAAGAGCAATTTATCCCCAACCTTCCACATCACTTGGCCACTGCCCCAGAGGCCACGTTACCCAGTAATTCCTGTTGGATGTTGCAGAGGCTGTCACTCATCTCTGGAGCTGCCCAGCAGCGTGGTGGGAGCTGTTGTTACCTGAGTCCCATCAGCTTTTCCGTGCCCCGGGACATTTGGGAAGCGACTCCCTCTGCCTGCCAGGGATTTCAGGGCTGTCAGTAAATTCCTTGGTTCCTTGAGAAGCGTTGCCATGGAAGGTGGCCTTTTATTCCTGTTTGTGCTGGCTTGTCTGCCTGAGTGTCAATAGCAGCATCAGACTGGGCAAAATGAAACCTGTCAGTAGCTGCCTCCCGATGTTAACATTGGCAGCAGCTCCTCGGAACTGTTGCAGGGAAGTAGCTTCAATGGCCAAATTCTTTCAGAATTCAGATATTACCTGTTTGAATGGTTAACTCCTTCAGGAGAGCTCTCAGTCTGTTTCCAAGCTGCTGTCCAGGTTTCTTTGCATAGGAGGTGGTTTAGGAGAGGAGCTGAGAGCTCGTGAAGTCCATCAGCTTTTCTCTGAGAGGGATCAGCTCTGCTCACGTGAGTCTTGACAGATGTATTCAAAAATCCCTTTATAACAGGGTGCTCTTTTACATCAACCCACAGGCTCTGCACAGGCTGCTGTGTGCCTGTCTAACGTGGAAAGGCTTCTCCAGCTCTTTAAAAAATTCATCCCTGTTGCTTCTGTTTGCAATCATGATTTCTTTACCACAGGGAGCAGAACATGGAGGTGAGACCATCGTTCTGTCCCAACCTTTGACGTTCACGTTGCTCCAGGAATCATAAACCCCAAATCATGCATTCCTGCCTGTGTCCCTGGTTAAGGCTTTAATAGCTACTGGCACTCCAGGCAGAGATGAGGCTGGCAGATTCTCAGGGTTTCTCAATCATCAAGGCTAAATTACCATTTTTTCTCCTTACAGCGAGTCTAACCTGACCAGCCCTCAGTGTGAATCATGGCAGGCTCAGACTGAATCTGTAGTCTGGCATCTTAACCATTACTGTGACCCTGAACCAGCAGATTGTTGCTGTGCCTGACCTTTCCTCTGAACATCTTTTAGGGAGTTAAAGTGGAAAAGACATTTAATATTGTTTAGAAAGTGTGTGTGGAAAGGGGGGAGAAGATGGGTAGGGAGGTTGAAAGATGAAGGGGCTGGAGCAGCAGGAGCAGCTGGGGGAGCTGGGGAAGGGGCTCAGCCTGGAGAAAAGGAGGCTCAGGGGGTCCCTTCTGGCTCTGCACAACTCCCTAAGAACTGATTGGAGTCAGGTGGGGGTCAGGCTCTTCTCCCGGGGAACAAAATCCAGGATCAGAGGAGAAGGATCCTCCACAGAAGTAAATTCCCTCCCAAACTCTACTTGGAAATGAACGAGCTGTTTCTCTTCCCCTTTGAATTTCTGGAGACAGTGTCAGGATCCCTTCCCACTCCAGCCATATGGTCAAGACTGACCCAAGTCTGGCTCCATCCACCCTTCCAGCCGTTTTTTAATTCCCAAATGTGGCCTTTTAGAGGATGTCTGACAGGTCCCTTCACTTCCACCTTGGGAAAGCAGTGATGCCTGGCTGAGCTGGGTGGGCGTTGCAACAATTACACTGTTATTAATTAAAAACCAGCTTGAATACACACACACACAAAACGTGTAACAAGAATTCCCAGAGCAGCATCCCCTGGTGAACTCCCTCTGAGCGCAAGCAGAGAGATAAATCCAAATTTGTGCTTTTTAACTCCTCCAGATGTGCAGCAGACGAGGGGAAGACTATTAAGGAATGAAGAATGTGGTCTCTCTCCAGAGAGTTGAATCTGTCCTGGTGACTCCAGGCAGAGCAGGAGATACAAATGGTTCTGTTCCACTGCTTTGTTGTAGTGTTGATTTGTTTGTAGTCCGCCCAAGGTACTAATTGGTGTTTTACAAGTAGAAATACAAAGGTGTCTGCCCTGAGGAACTCACTAACAAAAAGCACTGCAGCAGCGTGTTAATGACAGTCAGATTTTCTGCCTAATGAACCAATGGCTTTGATAAAATCTCTACCTCCTGGTGAACTCCCCGCTTTGATTTCCCCCTCGACTCCCATCTCCTTTTACACCTCACTTCGTCTTCTTTTTCCCCTCTGCTTTGAGTTTTTGGGGGCGGTTCGAGCTCTAATCAACATTTTACAGCTCCTGGAAAGAAAGTGAATCACCTCTTTCATTAGGAACAAACAACGCTGGGCTGATGTTGCAACTGTGGATATTTCAGCTGAGAAAGTGGAAGCCCCTGGGCTGGCACAGGGTTTTAAAGAGGGATGGTGGCCTGTCATTAATTTTTAATCCCTTCAGCATGCTGCAGTCGCTAACAGGTTGTAACACGGGTGTCAGTGCCTGCATTTGCAATGCTCATACCCGGGAGAATAATTGAACAATTCCTACTCTTCAGTGCTGTGTTGGCTTCTTACCACCTATGACTTAGCATGGATTTTTTCTTTTTTTTTTTTTTTTTCTTCTTCGGGAGGTGTTGATTGCTGCAAAAATAGTCGTGTTAATGGTTGCCTTTGGAACTTTACTCTCACTGCTTCCATCTGGATGTTGTTGCCACTTTTCCAGAGGTGATTTCCACTCTGGAAGAGGCTCTGTGGCCGCTTCTTGTCTGCTTCAGCAAAAAAAAAATTATTCTAAATGGTCTTTGCTGGTCATTTATACTGTGGTTACTGTTTTCCTGTTTCTCACTGAGCCTCATTTCCACCTTAAATCAGCACCTCCTTTGAGCAGAAGTCGTGTTCTCATGAAGGCGGTGAGAAATGTCTGAGAAATCAGATTAAGGGTAGTTGGAATGAATGGTAAATAGTTCTGGCACACTTGATTTTGGGGAGCTTTGGACCAATCAACATTTCAGATATTTCTTTTTAACCTCTGCCTCTATGGTATGCTGATTTCTAAGTTGTCCAGCTACTTTTGGATATGGTATTTTAGACATGCAGATGAACATTCAGTAATGGGCTGGATGATCTGCTGAAATGTATCCTGACTTCCTAATTTTATATCCTTTCATGTTAGGTTCTACTTTACCCAAGTGCTTTTCTTTTTATTTATAAACACTGAATTATTTTGGTTTTATTTCAACTACTTAAAGAACTGCTTCATTTATAGCCTGGCTTCCAGGTCAGTTAAAGCATAGATAGCCATTTTTTGGTTTTGAACACTCACCATCCCTGGAAGTGTTCAGAAGATGTGGATGTGGCACTTGAGGACGTGGGTTATGGGTGAACATTGTAATGGTGCTGGGTTGACTTTTCCAACCTCAATGACTCCATGATTCTGTGATTTTTTTTTGGTCTATTCCATCCTTTCTCACTGATTTTAGGCACAACCCACAGGCAGAACAGCAGCCTCACAATATGAAATTCCTACTCTTTGTAAAAATAAATGGTTGCATGAAAAGGAAAGACAAATTGTTTTCCCAGCTGGGTTCAACTGTCTCATTAGACATCAGAGAATCCACTTGGAGCAAAGCTGTTAAAAACTCCATAACCACAGTTCCAGCTTCTGTCAGAACCTGTTGGAAGCTTTGTCAGGTCTAGGGTCATCAAGGCACAGCATCCAAAGCCACAGGGAGTCGAGTTTGCTTTGCTTAGAGTTACCACAACCATCCTTTTCTAAATGAAAAACAGAGCTCCCACCTCGGAGCAGCCTTGACCTTCACCTGTGCTTGGAATGACTTCTCAGAGAGCTCCGTGGCTCCACCCTCCTGCTTTTCTCAGGGCATTAAGTGTGGGGTAATGAAGGGAATAAACCTGAGCTGGCATTGCTGAGTCACTGCAGGGATTTGAGATGGGATGACTTGGTGGGGTGGAGGGACCACCCAGCTCTGGAGGCAGCAGGAGGGATCAGCAGAGGGCAAACCCAAGGAAAGAACGGGGTAGTGGAGGATTAACTGGAAGGAGGCAAAGCAAAACTAGAAAGCAGATTTAAGGTGGATTTTAGAGTGTAATTGAGGACAAGCAATATCTCTTGAAGCTTCTGTGTTCCTGCTAAATGTGAGGCTAAAACTCGGGTCTGCTGGCTGAGGGGACATTCCCCATCCCTGGAAGTGTCCAAGGCCAGCTTGGACAGGGCTTGGAGCAACCTGGGATAGAGAGAGGTTTCCCTGCCCGTGGTCTTTAAGGTCCCTTCCAACCCAAATCATTCCATGATTCTTTATTCCCCTTTTAATGCTCAGTGTCAAGCAAGAATTTCTTTGCTGTTTGGCACGTTTGGTTTTTTCTCTGCTTCAGGACACTTCAGACTTCTTGGTGAGCTCTTCTAAGCCTTCCATTATGGATTTGAGACCTCAGCCAACAGCACTTCCCTTTCACCAGAACAAGCTTCCCACAGCTGAGGAACGGGAGAGGGACTGGGGACAGCAGCTCTGTGTTGGGCTGATACATCCCTGACAGGAGGGGGCAGCCAGGTGGGGGTCAGGCTCTTCTCCCAGGTGACAAGTGACAGGACCAGAGGAAATGGCCTCAAGTTGCACCAGGGGAGGTTTAGATCGGATATTAGGAAAAATTTCCTTATGGAAATGGTTGTCCAGCCATGGCACAGCTGCCCAGGGCAGTGCTGGAGTCCCCATCCCTGCAGGGATTTCAAAGCCCTGTGGATGTGGCACTTGGGGATGTGGGTGGCCATGGCAGTGCTGGGGAATGGTTGGACTCAGGGATCTCAGAGGGCTTTTCCAACCTCAGTGATTCCACAGTTCTGTTTCCCTTCGCTCACCTGCAGAGCACTCGGAGCAAATGAGACGTTGAGAAACAAATTGCTCTTCCCTTTAATCTCACGTTTCCTCTAGAGTCTTCATTTTGCTGCTTCTTCCTGGAGCAGTTTGCTGCTGAGCTGTGATAAGCAGCCCATTCCCACTCTTTTCCAGAGCTCCTGTGCCAGGGGATGTTCTGGCTTGGATCCCCTGCCTGGCAATTATTGGGATTGTTCTGTACCCACTCAGAGCTTTAACCTGCAAGGCCCCTGGGGGCACAGGTTCTGTGTTTTGTGTGGTTCACTGGGCAACCACAGAGCTCTTCGTTCCCCTCAGGGCTTTATTACACAAAGTGTTAATAATAAAATCCTAGGAAATCTATCTGGAATTGCAGGCACGGGGATTTTCTCATTCTCGGTTTGTTTTTTTTTTTT
>VZTR01000997.1:215969-266503 GCA_013400775.1 Chaetops frenatus | reverse complement strand
GTCCCTGCCCATGGCTGGGGGTGGAACTGGATGAGCTTTAAGTTCCATTCCAACCCAAACCATTCTGTGATGCCATGAAAAAGCAGAGCACAGACACCGAGGTTGGCCATGGACAGCAGCCCAGAGGAAAAGAAGTCCAAGGATGTGTTGAAAGGTGGAAAATGAGGCTCTGTACTCCCAGGAGGGTAATCCAATGTAAACCCAAGAGCAGGTGGGACAGATATGCATGTGAACCAAGAATAAATCAAATATTTTCACCTTTAGTGCTTGGGAGATCAGGACTGGATTGCCCATGAGAAGAAAAGCTGAGATAAGACCCTGACTGTGAGGCTGCAAAATACCACATTATAGGATCAGAGAATCACAGAAGGGTTTGGGTCGGAGAGATCCTTAAAGATCATTGAGTTCTGTGGCTTTTTTACCAGTTTTGAAGGACAGGACCTCTCTTCTTCTCTTGGACAATTAACATTTTCTTTGCCATTGGAGCAGGCCTGGAAAATTCCAATCCTGTGCATGCTGATCTGAGCTGTTCTCTCCTCAGATGACCTAAGGTTAAACCAGGTGAGTTGTTCTGCAGGTTGGCAGAGCCAAAGTTGTGCCAGGGATGGCAGATTTCACAAAGTGACCATGAGGAGCCTTTGTCCCAGGTCACAGCAGACGTGCTCTGTCTTGCTGTGGCTGCAGGGCTGGGTGAGACATTCTGGCACTCACAGGCTCCAGGGATTATCCATAAATTGGTGCCAACTGTTCCATTAGAGGTTTTCCAGATGCTTTGTGGCTGAAATGTGCTGTTCACTGTCCTGTTCTCAGGAGGGACCACCTCAGTTTGGTGTTTCAAGACAGGATCTACAATCAGTGTTTCAGAGTGTGGTCACCAGTTGCTGGCCTACTCAAGGCTGTAAAATCTGCAGATTTCATCACACACTTTCTCCCCCTTCTTTCCTGGACATTATTCCTTCTCTGTGCATTCCAAATGCCATCTTTCTCCATCCCAAGAACCACTCCAAACTGATCATTTATTGTTTTCTTCCCTTTTTTCATCCTCCTTTTTATGCTTCCTTGGCTCCCCAGGTCCCCATGAAGTGGGAATTTTGTTTCAGCCTTATTAGAAACATTTGTCTAATGGTTTCAGCACCTGATTTTTCAGTATTGAAGGGATACCCAGGACTCAAAACACTTTCTAGGAAGTGTGCAAGAGCCTGGAAGTGCTCTCTCTTACAGTAGGAAGCCTCAGGAATTGAAAACATATTGTTTGCTGCTGAAATAAGAGGGAGTTTTTAGGCTTTCCCTGATAACTGTTACCATTCTCTACTGGCTTTTGTGGGGTGTGTGGATGAAAACTCGAGAACAGGGCTTCTGTGCTTGTCTCCCCCAGCAGTTTTTTTCATCCTAAATGATGTCATTACGTTGGTGTTGCATCTTGCTCATGGTTACAGTCATCCTGTCTTTCCTTCCTTCGGTGCTCCCGTTGCCAAAGTTAATTTAGAACCAAATGATGGACGCCTTCCACCTCCAATTCCGAGATTTATTGTGGTGTTCTCTGTGTAAACACTCACAACAGGTCATGTTAATGCATAAGGAAAAAGCAGCAAAGCCTGGCAATCCAAATAAAGTCAGAACATTTTATGTCTTCTTTAAAACACAGCGTTCACCTTTGCTTTTGTGCTGCCTTGGAGGAGAATCTCCCTCCAGGAACTTTGGAAGCTGCCAGTGAGCACAGAACAATGCAAGTCTCTGCAGAAATGGGGCTGTGATAACTTGGCTCTTTTTGGCCTACATTTCTCAGTGGTTATTATTTGTTAATTATGTTGTAGAGTGCTCACAAGTGGGCTAATTGCTTCCCCAGAGAGCTTGCAAGGAAATGATGGACAGAACAAGGGCAGGATGTTACACATCTCAGATAGCGAGAGGGTAAGGTAGGACATGGGCAGGACGGGTAGGGAGACACTTGGAGCAGCATTTTGAAGCTGAGAGGAGAAGAGTTGGGTTGGATTTTGGAGGGGAGGATGAGTCCCAGTTGGAATTGATCTGAGGAGCTGATGTCAGAAGAGTTGTTTAAGGAGGCACCGAAACGAAAGGCAAGAATGGGGAAGAAATGCAAGGATTTGTGAAAAAAAGGCTGTAGGGAGGTGGTACCTGGGTTGTAGTCACAGAGCTGTGCTGTGTGAATCCTTCAAAACAAGGATATGATCCACATGAACTGGAGGCATACTGCCTGAATGGCATTCCTTAAAAAATAAACCCCTTTCCTCAGACAAACTCTTTTCTTCAGACCCTTACAGATGGGAGAGAAGGAAAAAAAAACGTGCATGCACATCCCTGCTGCTGTATTTCAAATGCAATTCTCATTCTTGCTGTTTGTGTTTCTGCATCTGTCTTTTAGCCTGCACAGGAGGGCCCTGCTGGTATTTATGGTATTTCTGGTCTGTGCTGCCCCAAATTGTGAAGTTCTGATTCATTTCCCTGTGCTGTGAATCCCCCTTCACACCTGCTTAGAGGAAAGGAACCAAGCCTGAGGAAGGCACACTAAAAAGTGACTAAAAAGGGGCACAAGGTATTTCTCAGGGGCTCCTGGGCCACTGCTGGTGCTGAAAACCAGGAAATGTCTGTCCTGGTTTGTATCCATGGATCAGCTCTCCCACAAATCACCCTCTCAGAGCAGAGGAATGGAAGAGGCTCAAGTGTGGATTTTCCTTTTGAGAAGCATTTTCCGAGGGGAAGGGAAAAGGAGCAAAGCTTTGGTTTAAATCACCTGCTTCAAGTGCTCCTGCAAGCACTTTATTTGTACACAGGTCTGCTTTTGTACATTTATTATTAGAAAAGAGCCAGAGGAGGAGTTTGACATAGGCAGGTGTTATTTTCAGATTTCAAAGCATGTGTAGTTTCCTCTTCCAGAAGCCAAAGCTGTGATGCTGTGACTGTGCTTGCTCTTGGAATTGCTACCAGAACTCCTTTCTCTCCTCTTCCAGTGGTTTCTATTCCATCCTTTCTCTCAGCATCCCAAATCTTTAGACCCCTCATTCATATCTTTGCTTGTGTTCCCAATCTGGCTGGCCAAGCCCACTGCTTACTCCTTGTGGGGTTCTTCTGTATCTGTGGAGCACAGGAAGAAATCCTGAACTCGAGAATCAATGGGGGTTTGGTCTTCTAAGTCCTGAAGAGCAGCTGCCCATTCCACTCATTACAGAGGGATAATAAAAAGTGTCCGGGGAATGACAGGAGGGGTAGAGAAGGCTTGGATTGGATTGCTTCTGAGCATGGCAGTGCCACGGGAGCAATACCCACAGAACTGGGGACAGGGATGCCTGTCCTGGCCTTTTAAAGACTTTTTAGACACTCAAGAGTCTGGATTCAGGATTTAAAAAAAAAACAAACACCAGTCTGCACTGATTGGCATCCCAGGCTGATCCCCAGAGTGGGAAGCAGGGGAGGGGGGGATTCTCTCCATGCTCAGGTGAGATCCCACCTGCAGAGCTGCCTCCAGCCCTGGAGCCAACATCAGAAGGATGTGGAGCTCCTGGAGAGAGTCCAGAGGAGGCCACGGAGATGCTCCAAGGGCTGGAGCCCCTCTGCTCTGGAGCCAGAGCTGGGGGTGCTCACCTGGAGAAGAGAAGGATCCAGGGAGAGCTCAGAGCCCCTTCCAGGGCCTAAAGAGGCTCCAGGAGAGCTGGAGAGGGGCTGAGGACAAGGGATGGAGGGACAGGACACAGGGAATGGCTTCCCACTGCCAGAGGGCAGGGATGGATGGGATATTGGGAAGGAATTGCTGGCTGTGAGGGTGGGGAGGCCCTGGCACAGGGTGCCCAGAGAAGCTGTGGCTGCCCCTGGATCCCTGGCAGTGCCCAAGGCCAGGCTGGACAGGGCTTGGAGCAACCTGGGACAGTGGGAGGTGTCCCTGCCCATGGCAGGTGTTGAAACAAGATGAAATTTAATGTCCCTTCCAACCCAAACCATTCCATGCTTTTTCTCCTGTTTAAAATACAGTATCTGAGACTCCTGGTGATTTGATTCCTCACAGATCTATCACAGAAGTGCTGCTGGGTCAGTTCTGTGCTCAGTGTCCCAGCCCCAGCTGCAAGTGAGTGGAATTCCAGGGTTGTTTCCATCCTTGTTCATCTGGGACACCTCTGTGAAGGATCTCAAGGCACCTTCCAAACACTTTATGAAACTCTTAGCTCTGCTGTGAGTTCCATGCAGTTGATCAGGCATGTCCTGTGCTTTGATAACCTGTGCCAGAGCTGGAGGCAATAACTTCTTCAGGGTTTCCCACCAGCTGGGGAGAGAACTTGGGAAACGTGACCTTCCCAGCCCTGTGCTGGCTTTGCTGGACTGTACTTCCTCTGTTATTCAAGGTGAGAACAGCACAGTTAGAATTGATTTAGGTGCTTTTTGGGAAGATGAAGTCACTGTGTTTGGATCTCTGCATCGTGCCAATAGAGAGCTCCTAGGGGAAATCTCTTCCTTTAGTTTTGTTTCTATCCAGTGTAAGGCACAGATGTAATTTGCAGGGAAATGAGAAGGAAAGGAGGTTGTGTTGGCCTCAGCAGTGGAGCTGGAGTGGAATGAGATGTCACAGGGATATCTAAGTGTCTCTCAAGACACAAAAAGGATTTTCTCTGCCATGTGCTGACTTTTCTAACTCTTTCCTTATGTGCCTTCATCCTTCTGCAGCTCTTGGGGATTATCCCACAGTGTGTATTCCCCCTTAGCCTCGGCTCCCGGATTTTACTCTCTGCCTTTGTTGTGCAAAAACTTCAATAAATCGTGGGGGTTTTTTTCCTGAAAAGTGTAGGAACAGTAGGAGGAAGTGTGTGCTGGGATTCCCAAGCTGCCCTTGGAAATACAGGTGCTGTGGCCTGCCCAGGATCTGCTCAGGACAGCTGGAATGAATCCCCAGGACTATCATTGCAATCGAGTCCCCCGGCCAAAATTTAATCCGTTGCACTTTTGCAACCCTGTTGTTTCCTGTTCCTCTGGTGTTTGCAGGCTGGAGGCAAAACCTGGCTCAGTGTCCCAGCTTTATTGTGCAGCTCCTGTTTCACTGGTGGGATCAGGCTGGGCTCCAGCTCATCCTACACCCCTGAAAATGGGTTGTTTGTATCACAAACAAATGGCATTTTGCATACTGGGAGTATTCAACAGGAGAGATGGGGGCTTTTTGTTGTGTGAATTATAAGAATGAATGAAAATTGCTAAAATTGGCCACTTGATGAGGTACAGGATGAGATTTTGACGAAAATATAAAATAGGAGGGCGAGACAGGCTGGGAGAATTTGGATGTGCTTTTAATAGAAACAAATCACCACAGAACTTAAAACTGAAATAAAAACTGGAATCAGCAAATAGGGTGTAAATGAAAATCAAGCTCCTGTAGATTGCAGCAGTGGGGTGAAATGGGTGCTGTTATGTGGTAACAAAACCTCCCCATTAGGATGTGGTGCCACATCCAAGGCCGGGCTGGATGGAGCTTGGAGCAGCCTGGGGCAGTGGGAGCTGTCCCTGCCCATGGAGGGGGTGGAATGGGATGAGCTTGAAGGTCCCTTCCCAGCCAAACCATTCCATGATTCTGTGATCAGAATAGGGGGATCCTGAAGTATGTTAAAACCTCTGGAGGTTCCCATGACTCCACTAAAAAAAAGTGGAGCTGGTCTAGCACTCACAGTAGTTCTGCTCCAGAGGTCAGTGATTCTATTAATAACCCCCAGATTATTCTGGGCAGAGATTTACTATAATAAAATTCCTTGGCCTCTTTATTGCAAGAGAAACAATCTGCTCTTTTGTAGTTGCAAGTGTAGCAAAAATGGATCTTCAGAATCCCACGGAAAAACATTGTATTTTTTAAAACATTTTTCCTTGTCCCCTTTCCATTAATTACTTCCTAACCTCTCTTCTTGTCCTTGCTGGGTTAGAGGCAGCTGATGGCTCCTGTGGAGTGTAGAAGTTAATATCAACTGCAACACAGCAGCTGATGTTTCAATATATTCTGGCACAGAATTTATTTGGACAGAGTCAAAACAGGAAAGTGCTTCTCTGTAGTAATTGGAACTTGTCCTTTTAACAAGTGTCATGTCATCCAGGTATTGGACATTCAGGATTTTCATCCCATTTCTCATCAGTGGATTCATTGCTCTGTTGGCACTCAGGATAAATAGCAGTAAAATTAAACCTTTCTGTGGATATGTGATGTGTCCTGGTGATTACACCACCATGGTCAACAAAAACCAGAAGTTGCAGGTGACTTGAATTTTTACCACTTTTTTCCAGGTTGAGTCTCCCTGCTTCTCATCTCTTTAGTTAAACCCTCATTTTTTTCAACAGGCTGCCCATGGAAGTGGTGGAATCATCATCCCAGGAGGGATTGAAAAGCTGTGTGGATGTGGCACTTGGGGACATGGGTTGGTGGTGGCCTTGGCAGTGCTGGGGGATTTTTGGACTCAATGGTCTGAGAGGGCTTTTCCAACCTTAACACTTCTGTGATCACCAGGAGGACAAATTGTATCCCTGTTGAGGTTTTTGAAGCATTACAGGACTGGAAGATGCTGCTGGAGTCCAGATCCCACATTTTCCATTCCAAGCAAGGATTAATTCCCCCCAACACTTCCCTGGTCTGAGCTACTTTCAGTGGCTGAGACTCCCAGTGCTTGTTGAGGCTTCACAAAGATTCTGATTTCTCCTGCTGGCAAAGGTTCCTGTGGATAATTTCCATCTGCTGCTTGTCCTTTTCCTCACGAGCACCAGGAAATTGTCCCGTTCTCCCTTTGCATCAGCCCTTTCTGTACTGGGAGACTGTTCTCATCAGCTCTTCACAAGATGCTGTCTGCAATAAACCAATTTTAATCAGGTAAATTAAAAGCACAAGAGCCTCCTGGGTACCTGATCTGGTGCCAGAATTGACTGCAGAACTGATGGTATGTGGCCTTATTTATGCATGTATTTATTTTAATCCTGCTTAAACTCATCAGGCTACAGGTCTTTGTTCACCCTCTTGCCTGTTTGATCCCAATCCAAATGTTAATGCTGGTGCTTAACTTGAAGTTGTCAACTCCTTAAAGCAAGACTCTGTCATCGTTGGTGTCTGCAAAGCTCCAGAGTGGCTCTTCAGGAATAATCTGCAGCCCTTCCTGGGATGGGAAGATACAGGGATGCCCTCAGCTCTTGCCTGGCAAGCTCTGTGCACTGCACAGGGGTCCTACCAACCTCTCAGTGAGGATCTGAAGCAGCAGGAACAGAACAGGATTATTTTAATCTCATTGTTACAGTTCCTCAGCCAGAAAGTTGGGAAGAAAGGCAGAGCAGGGGTGGCTGCATTTTAAGGCTAAGAGTGATCCTGTGTTTTCCATGGAACTCCAGCTCCATGTGCTTCATCCAGCCCTCTTTCTGTAATTTAAGTGAGAACCTACTGAAATTGTTTAGCTTTATTCTGCCTTTATGCTCATCCCTTCTGGACTTTGCCTTTTGTGTTGTTTTTGTGAATCAGATTTCACAAAATTGTTGTGAATTAGTACCAACCAAGCAAAGGCATGTGAAATTACTGGGCTTAAGGAATAGTGGCTCATATGTAGCAGACTGAGATGGTATAGGAGATTTTTTTTTTTATTCCCCTATTTTAAGATCTCAAGTGCTAAAAAATAAACACTTGCATTCTGAAGAGGAGGAAAACTTCCCTGAATTAATCCAGGCTGCTTCTGCTGCTCCTGTGCCAGCACCCTTTGCTTTGCTCATTGGTTCTATCTCACTTCTCCTTCCAGATTGCAGGTTCAGTTCTTCTTTTTGAATATTAGTTATAATAATGCCAGAATGGTTTGGGCTGGCAGGGAGCTTAAAGCTCATCTCATTCCCACCTCTGCCATGGGCAGGGACACCTTCCACCAGACCTGCTGCATTTCAAACCCATTTATTTTCATCAGGTGGCAAAATCCTTCCCACTTCGGGCTTCTGCTCTTGCCAAACTCTTCTCACTGATGTGAATTGCTTTGATAATTGACCACAATCCTCTGTTTTTTCCTTTCACTAAATAACTGAGAGGTGCTCTGAGAGTGGGATACCCCATAGATACAATCCTGATCCTGCAGGATTCAAGGGAACCAGGATTTCCCTCTGTAATTTTAGTGTACTCCCTTAATGATTTAATCAGCAAGCAAAGAAAGGCAGAGAAAAACACGGTGGTACATGGAGTGCTTTATGTCCTTTAGATTATTTTCCATACATTTCACTAATTACATTAACAGATGATATTTACAGGGGACTTCTGCCTGCAATTGACCTTCATCTCTTCCTGTGCACTTCCCAACCTCTCCTTGAATTTTCCTATTGTTTCCTCTTACTCACTCCACATTTAACACCGTGTTTCAAGCAGTCCTTTTCTTTTGCTTGGGACCATCCTACCAATTCCCTATTCCCAATTCCTTTTAACTTCATCTGCTCAGCTCAATGTTGTGGACAGTTTTGGAACTCATGGGTGGACAAACATCATCTCCAAAGCCCAATCTTCAGTCCTCCTTCCAGTTATGGCACAGTTGCTCTTTCCCTTTTACCTGATCATCAGTTCTTTGGAGCAGGAATATTTCTTTCTGCCTTTTGTCTGGTGAAAAGTTGTTTTTCAGAAGCTGCAGCAGCACTGCACTTAGAGATCCACTTTTAGGGATATCTGCCTCATTTTTCTTTGAACTTTTTCTCTGTGTTGGGTCAAGCAGGGGAGGAATTGCATAAACTGTTAGAGAAAACCCCTGGTTAGAGTTCAGCAGTGTTCCCATGGCTATTGGGACAGGTACACCATGGAAGCAGGAATACCTGGGCATTAACAGCCCTTCCAGGTGATTTATGGTTTTACATAAGCTTTTCCTAAAGCCAGAGGTTTTCTAGGCTTGGCACCTCTTTGCTTGTCTCCATGCCCTGTTAGTTCTGTGCTCAGTGGTCCGTGGTTATTAAAATTCTTATCAATAAAGGAGTTTCTGAGCAAGGTTCTTATTTTTCATACATACCTTTGGAACTCCTCTGCTTAACCAAAGGAACATTTGTTTTTATGCCCAATGTACTCCATGAAAAGAAAGAAACGTGTGGAGTTCAAGTAATATTTGCCTCCAATTACAGTAATTAAGTTGTCAGGACTTGAAGTCACCAAGGCAATGAGAAAATCCTTTCCTGGTTGGCCAGGGGGTGTTCTGGGCCTGAGTGTGTTTTACACATCAGGGTGGGGAGGGAAATGGTTCTGGCCAAAAACCTGGGGGTCTGTTTGTCCTTTTGCAATCCAGGGTGTCAAAATCCTGCTGTGGGGAGAAGGAAAATGACCCTGTTTGCCTGGGCTTCAGCAGGAGCAGGGAAGTGATTGTCCCTCTGTGCTGGGGCACCTCCAGTGCTGGGGACACTTCTGGGACCCAACAAGAGAGACCTGGAGGGGCTGGAGCCTGTCCAGGGAAGGGAGCAGAGCTGGGGAAGGGGCTGGAGCAGCAGGAGGGGCTGAGGGAGCTGGGAAAGGGGCTCAGCCTGGAGAAAAGGAGGCTCAGGGGGGACCCTGTGGCTCTGCACAACTCCCTGACAGGAGGGGACAGCCAGGTAGGATCAGGATTTCTCCCAGGGAACAGGGACAGTTTGAGAGGGAATGGCCTCAAGCTGCACCAGTGGAGGTTCAGGGTGGAGATCAGGAGGAATTCCTTCATGGAAAGGGTTGTTAAACATTGGAAGGAGCTGCCCATGGATGTGGTGGAGTCTTCATCTCTGGAAGTGTCCTAGGAAGGGCTGGACATGGCACTCAGAGCTCTGGGCCTGTGACAATCAGTCATAGGATGAACTTGATGGTGTTGGAGCTCTTTTCCAACCTAAATGATACTGTGATGCTATGGGGTTCTGTGCTTGTTGGGTTAGGGCTTATTAAAAACAGCTTTAATATAAATACAGCTCAACCCATTCATCCTGGGAATTCTGTCCTGTCAAACTCCTGCTGCAGCTCCCCCTTTAAATGTAACCTGTGTGCAGAGTGTGTGGATACATCCTGTTTTTCCCTGTGTTCCACATCCCTTTACAGGCTCCTTTGCCAGAAGTCAAATAGTTTCAGTTACTTCATAACCCTTCAGGAACACTACAACATATCCCTACAAGAAAAGTCCCTAATTTTGATAAGTGCCCACACAAACATCACTGGAATCTCAAGTGGAGCTTTGCTTTCGTTCCACTGGAATAACTCTCTTGAAAGCAGATGGATGAGGAAATCACCACTCGTAATGCATCACTAATGACACCAATTTTTGCATTCCTGCTCATGGGAGTAAAGGTTATGGATGCATAAGGAGCCAGAGCTGGAAAACCTTACTCACAAACCCTAATAAACCCCACTTCAGCCAGCAAGTTTAACGATGCCCTCAAGAGAGCCAGCTCCCTTATCTGCAGCATCATGCAATAACTATAAAGTGTTGAGATAAGTGGGGTTTTATCTCCCAGCTCTCTGCTGGCCTTCCCTGAGTATCAGGTCATGGCAGTGAAAGTGGCTGTGAAATCTGGCTGCTCTGATTTGGGCAGGTTTTATAGTCCCTTCATTCAGGATGTGTGGGCAGGGCAGATGCTTTTACCCATCTGTGCATTTATGAATGGAAAACCAGGGAATTATCTCTGGCTGTAATCCCTGTGGGTCCCCTTCCCTGCAAGGAGGGCTTCTAGGGCAGATGTTGATGAGGGTTCTACACCATCCTTCCCAGCTCTTCCCATCCAGAGGGGGTGCCTCATTCCCTGTGGTGTTTGTAAGGCTTTAAAAAAACAATTTATGAGCTGAGGGAGCTGGGAAAGGGGCTCAGCCTGGAGAAAAGGAAGCTCAGGGGGGACCTTCTGGCTCTGCACAACTCCCTGACAGGAGGGGACAGTGAGAGGGTCGGGCTCTGCTCCCAGGGAACAGGGACAGGATGAGGGGAAATGGCCTCAAGCTGTGCCAGGGGAGGTTCAGGTTGGACATCAGGAGGAATTTCTTCATGGGAAGGGTTGTTGGGCATTGGCAGGAGCTGCCCAGGGAGGTTTGGAGTCCCCATCCCTGGAGGTGTCCAAGGAAGGGCTGGATGTGGCACTCAGAGCTCTGGGCTGGGGACAAGGTGAGGATCAGTCACAGGTTGGACTTGATGGTCTTGGAGTTCTTTTCCAGCCTTAGAAATTCTGTGATTCTGTGAAAATCTGGGACATTTCCAAGAGTCATTTGTGACTTTTGCCAAGAAAAAGGCTATACCACAAAGGCTTTGTTTTGAGTGCTTTGGTATGTATGTGAATAAGCCTTAATTTCAGCTGCCTTTCTGGTTTGTGTATTTTGTAAATCTCAGATAATTTAACAAATTATACATTCTCATCTTGTGGCATTTGTTGCTTTCTCAGAGTCAATTCTCTTCATGCCATCCATAACATCCATCTCCAGAGCTATGCTCTGCTTTTAGTTTGATATTTCCTTCCTAGAAAGGAGACTCTTCACCTGCAGCTGGAGATGAGCAGCTCTTTATTTCATGTCTGCAAAAACCTTGTAAGATGTAAGCTGTGATGTTGTTTGTGCCATCTGCTAACAGTGTGATCAAATGGAGCCTGTTTCAATAACAACATCTAGGACTCCCTGACAGCAGAGCAGCTCTGAAACAAACATTTCCAAAGATCAGAGAAGATGGAAGAGATGCCTCAATGCTGGATTGCTCCCTGGATCACAGGTTCTTTGCTGGAGAGTTATTCCAGGCGTGGGATTTCCTTTGTGCCACGGGCTGATGGATTGGAGTGGATCGTTTTTCATGCTGGTTTATGTCCTGCAGAGACATGTGCTTTGTAAATTCAGTGTAATGCACTGAGTATGACAGTGGTAGACACGAGTTATGTAGGAGCAGGTAAACTAAGGAACTCAAAACATCTGAAAATTGCCTTGGTTTGTGTTCTCTTGTTTCCTTCCCTCCTTCCACCTCTTCTCCCTAAACCTACAGCATCTTTTACATGAAGGGCTGCCTCACTTCCACCCAAATCTGTATTTTCACAGTTCATTCTCAAAGCACCACGTTGCTTTTCAACATTTTCCTTATAAGTGTGCAAAAAAAAAACCAGCATTATGTTTAAAGCCATGATTCCTGACTCAGCCCTGCTGCTCTCTGTTCCCTTGCAGGAGGATATTGCTGATCCTGACTCCCAGGAAGAGAAGGAGAGGAACAAGTGGCTCTCCAACCCTGCAGATGGTTCCAGTACAGTGAAGAGTGGTCTCACTGTCCAGGAATATTTTGCCAAGCGCATGGCAAAGCTGAAGGGATCCCAGAAGGAAACAGAAACAAAGGGGGATCATTCCAGCCCAGCAGCTGATGAAGCTGTGGAGCCTTCAGAAGAGCTGGAAACCAAAGTCAAAAAGAAAAAGAAGAAGCAGAAGAGAGATGATGAGGCAGAGAGGACAAAGCACTGTGAGAAACCAGGGAAAAAGCCTAAGACAGGGAGCTTGAATGGTAAAGAACTGGATGATGCACTAAATGAGTGTCACAAAAGGAAAAAAAAGAGGAAACATAAAGAGGAGGATGAAGGAGAAAGCATCAGTTGTGATGAGAATACAGGCAGTGCAGAAGTTTCTATGGGAATGTCTGAGGGGGAGGAAGGCAGTGCAGAGGAGCAGGAGGAAAGGCAGAAGAAAAGCCGTAAGAAGAAGCACAAAAAGCAAAAAGAGGAGGCAGGGGAGTGTGGGGAAGGAGCACCCAGAAAGAAAAAGAAGCACTGCAAGAACATTTAACCCCTTCAGGCTCACAGGTGAGTCTGTGTTAGAGGAGGCTCTGTTTAAACACAGCACCAGTCCAGGCTTGGACACTGCTCCAGCTCCAGCTGGGACAGACTGGATCTGAACCCAGGCTGGATTTAACCCAGCTCTCCCAAGGGAAATGTGGTGATGGGCCAACAGGAGCTTCAGTGCCACATTCAAAAGGGATCCACCTGGAGGATTAACACATCAAGACTGAGAAAGGCAGGGAATGACTTTCTGCTGCTTCACACTGACTGTGTTTTTCTCAATCCTGGAAACAAAATTTTAAAATCACCCTAGTACTGCCTTTTTATTAAAGTTGTTTCCACTTGTTAGAGCCTAGCTCTGCTTCTGGAAGCAGGAGAGGATTTGCAAAGCTGTCTGTGTTTTTTTCATTGATTTTTGCAAAGTGGTGTCACATTTTTACATTTGTCTCTTTCTACATATAAAGTGAACATTGTTTCTTCCCAAAATGCTTACTCTGATTAAAGGTTTGCTCCTGAGTGTCAGCACTAAAGGATGAAATAAAAAGACCTCCCTGTGCCTCCAAACTATTGTCAAACTTCTGTAACTTTGCACCAAAGCTAAAAGAATTGTGTATTAACCATATCATTTATTAACCATCTCCAAATCTTTGATTCCCAGGCAATACTCAGGGTCTCTTCAGTGGTACCTTTGGAATTCAGAAAGCTGCCTTGGACAGAGCAAGGTTTTTTCCTGAAATTGGGAGAGCAATAGATTTTCAAAGCACAGTCAGATGTGTTTGGTATTGCCATTCACACATTGAAAACTTGCAGTTTGGATATACAACCAAACCAGAGCTTGTTTCTCACTGTAACCTTGGAAATAAGGAATGCTGGAACTGGGCACTGCCATGAGCAGTTTCGTTGGGAAATCTCAAACATTCAGCATGAATTTTGGCATTTTAATGTCACTCAGAACTGTCAGGAGAGATGGGTGAGCTTGGAAGTGTTGGAATGGGAAGAAGGATTCACCTTCTGTAGTGGTTTCCTGGTGTTCTGATATTTCTTTGGCCACAGCAAACTGAGAGCACAGCCCTGAAAACCAGCCAGTTTTCCTGGCAGAATCCAGAATCCAAATCCACTGCTGCTCATTTCATCCAGGCCTGGCTGGGTCTCATCAGTGTAAATCTAAAACATCCCATTGGCTGCTCTGCTGAAGAAAATGGGTACATTTTTATATTGTCTCAGCTCAGTGGAGTTGCTTAACATGGTCTGAGGAACATTGTCAAAATGCAGATGTTAATGGGGAAAAATATTTCCTTAAGCTGCCTTTATTGTGCAGTGGAGGAAGCTCCATCTGCAGCACCCAGACCACATGGATGGTTTGGTTGCAGCTCAACTCCTCCTTTTTAAGATCTTGATTTCCAAAGCACCTTCTTTTTTTTTCTTTGCCCTCAGGATGTGCTCATTCACTGCAGCAAAATGAAGTTTCACTTCTTCTATGGGAGAAGGAGATGCCTTTCCCTGGATTTCAAATGCCAGAGGTTTTAACCCTTGTTGCATCTCCTTTTCAGGCTGTACAGTCATTATACAGCATAATCCTGCTTGTCCCTAGCTTCCTTAAATGAAATACCATCAAATACCATCAGGTGCTATCAAATGGAGAGGAAACTCCATGCTTGAGGTGAAAAAAAATCACCTCAGTGGAAGAAAACAGGAAAATAATGTTTTGTATTACATTGAAACATCCCTCCTGATTTCTTGCTCACCACAAGTTGGAATTTTTGTTATTAGAATCCAAAAGCCCGATTGTTTCCAATTATTATTTTTTAACTCTTAAGCAACTAAACTTTACAGCCTCTCTGGGATTTCAGTTTAAAAAGGTTCAAGTCTCAAGGAATAAAGTTTCCTTCTCCAAATACTGCTGGGCTTGTTTGTTCCCTCTGAGAATTTCCATGTGTTTCTGTGTGCTGATTCTTGTGGGTGCTTGGCCACATTCCAGTGTCAGTTACAGGAAGAATAAAACCAGGAATAAACCTTTAATTTGTGCTGCTGCTCCTGTTAAATTCAGTGTACCCCAGACTTTCATCTGGCTCAGATGGAAGTATCAGCTACCAATGGAAGATTCTCTATTTCTGTGAGAAATACACAGCACTTTATCCCGGGAAATGTGGGGTTTTACTGGGCCCTGAGCTCTGCATGTGGTTGTAGGAGGGGAAAATCATAATAAATAAATAATCATAAATCATAAATTGCTTGGATTTGACAGAAGCAATTGATTTAAGTGCTCTGCTCTGTGTTTGTGGTCAGCATTACTCAATGAAAACCTCTTCTTACCAGATACTGTCCAGTGAAATGGATGATTGGAACAAGAGGAACATGTTTCAGAGTAATAAATTACATATATATATATATATATTTCTGTTTGTTTGTTTCTAGTGGGTTTTGAGTTCGGTTTTTAACCCAAATTTGGTTTGGCAAGAAGGCCTTTTTTAGAAAGCACAAGAAAAAGAATTACGTCAGTGCCCAGATGGTGGAATTAGCAGAATGTGAGCACAAAGGAATGACTTGGTTTCACTTCCACGAAAATCAGACTTTCAAACTCCCGAGGTCTTTTGTTCCAAATTCACCCATTGTGCTCAGAGAATGAGGTGGCTCCCAGTGAAATTACCTGGACACCAAGGAAAATGAGACTCCCTGCTCTGCTGTGGCTCCTGAACGGAGACCGAGGCATTCACAGCACAAATATTAAATGTTTTTAGTTTTGGTAACCCTGGGTCAGCAGCAACTGAAGGAAATTCTCCCTCTTGCTTTGGGAGCATTCCAACACTGGCTTCTTCCATTCTTTGTGGGGATAGGGCTGTTCCTGGCTTTGAGGCTTGGAATTTGCTGCAGGATCCACGGCCGAGGATGTGATTGGCAAGTGCAGCGTTGGAGCAGCAGAAATGGAGGTTGAGCTGGTGCTTGTGACCACCTGCAGGCACCAAACTACCCTGGGAGGTAGAGACCCTGGAAAAATAGTCCTGGTACCATTGTTGGACTCAAACCTATGTGAACTCTCTGTTTGGGCTTTTGGAGTTTGGCTGTGGAGCTTTCCTTGGAGCCAGGGATGGGAGATGGCACCAGAGCACCCCAAGTGACAGCCCAGACGTGTGGAAAAGGCAGAATTCCTGCAATTTCCTCCCAAGATGTTCCAGCTCTGCTGCTTTACATCCAGCATAACACAGAGGTAGAATTGTACAATCATGGGATCACTGAGGTTGGAAAAGCCCTCTAAGACCATCGAGTCCAACCATTCCCTCAGCCAAGGCCACCACTGCCCCATGTCCCCAAGTGCCCCTTAATAACAGCCAGGGCTTTTTAAAGCACAAATGCAAGACACCATTAAAGATTTCAGAACCACCTGTGCTTGTGTTTAAGTCAATTGGGGTCCATTGAGATGCAGCTCCTTTGTGACTTTTGTGAATTGAAGATGCTGGAGCCCCAGGAGAGGCTGAGGGAGCTGGGAAAGGGGCTCAGCCTGGAGAAAAGGAGGCTCAGGGGGGACCTTCTGGCTCTGCACAACTCCCTGCCAGGAGGGCACAGCCAGGGAGGGTCGGGCTCTGCTCCCAGGGAACAGGGACAGTTTGAGAGGGAACAGCCCCAGGCTGCACCAGGGGACGCTCAGGGTGGAGATCAGGAGGAATTTCTTCATGGAAAGGGTTGTTGGGCATTGGCAGGGGCTGCCCAGGGCAGTGCTGCAGTCCCCATCCCTGCAGGGATTTCAAAGCCCTGTGGATGTGGCACTTGGGGACACGGGGCAGAGGTGGCTTTGGCAGGGCTGGGGAATGGTTGGACTCGATGATCTGTGAAGGCTTTTCCATCCTCAGCCATTCTGGGGCTCTGTGATGTGTTTGGGGACAGCTCAGCATGGTGTCCATGGCTGCAGCTCTCCCTCCAGCCGCCCTGCTGCTCTCTGCCTTCAGCTCCTCAGCTCGGCAAGGACAATTAGCTGCATTCATCAGCAGTAATTAACCGATTTTCTCCTGTTTAAACACACCAGACCAAAGCTGTTGCAGCATCCACCTTCAAAAGGCACAATTTACGTCACGAAACCTCAGACCCTGCCAGCACTGAGGGGAGGAAGGAAGCTCCAAGAGGAGAGGGAAACCACACAAAATCTTCTGGAAACACTGCCCAGCCTCGCTCCTGGCTGGAAAAAAAAGATCTGGGAATGCTGAATCCCTTTGGATACAGCAGGAGGGTTGTGGGCACCCAAAGCCATCCTCTGCCTAATTCCCCCTCATTCCTGGACAGGAATCCCAAGGAGGGATCAGAGCTCAGAGAACTTGGGGCAATAACCAAGGTTTTTGTCTCTGTACCTGCTCCATCCAGGGATAAACCAATTTTTTTTTTTTCTTGGATCAGCAAACGTTTGGTGATGTGGGACTGGGAAGTGCATTACAAATACACAGTTTTGTGGTGGCAGAAGGGGGAATATTGTTGTAAAACAAATAGATGCTCCATTTCTCAGCAAGTCAAAATCTGCTTCTGAATCACTTAAAAGGTATTTTTTTCTTCTCTTAATCCATCTTTATAAATTTAAAGGTGTAAGAGGGAAACTCTTCCTAGTTCCTTTTAACCTAAAAGCACTAAAATATATATTTTTGTAACCTTAAAACTACATTTTAAAAGTAGTAAGAGCAAAAATATTCAGCAGCATGTTGAAAAATTCAGAATTTCAGGGGCGGGGGGGGAGGTTGTCTGCGTTTTTTTCTATAATGAGAAAGCTCTGGGGTTTTTTTTCCCTAGAAAATAAATGGTCCAGGTAGAAATCCCTGGGGAAAACCTGATGGAATCAGGGAGGAAGAGCAGTGGGCAGAGTTGGGAACTGCAGCACTGAGGGAATCTTCTGCTGGGAACCCCCAGCTGTCTCTGCAAAAACTTCCCTTGGGAGCCAAGAGTTTCATCAATAATTAAGGACCATGTGAATATTGAGCTAATTTAGGATTTGCACTTTCTCACACATTTTAATGTCCCTGAAGGTTGGTGGGGTGTGAGGAGGGGAAGGGGGGGAGTGAAAAGAAACCCTCCCTTTGCAGGAGTAAAATTCCAGATGTCAGATCCACCCAGAAAAAAAAAAAAAAAAAAAAAAAAAAAAAAAAAAAAAGAAAAGAGAGGTATTTTTAAAGAGATGGTCGTCCCATACAGGGTTCAGCCACTCATTTTTTTTTTGCCTGGCCCGTGGGAGTTGTTGCCACTGTTCCCCATCCGTGAAAATGGGGGGAGAACAAAGCTTTCTTCCCCCCTTTGTCTGCTCCGTCTATTTTCGCTCGCGGCTTTTCGCCGTGATTTCCCTGTTCCCAAAGCCCTGGGAGAGCTCTGCTGCTTCCTGTGCCCCAGATACAGGTGAAGCCTCGCAGCAGAGCAGGGAAGGTGAGCACACACACACACACACGGAAAAAAAAAAGAAAAAAAGAAAAAAAATAAAAAAAAAAAGAAAGAAAAAAAAAAAAAAAAAAAAAAAAAAAAAAAAAAAAAAAAAAAAAAAAAAAAAAAAAAAAAAGGGAAAAAAAATGGTAATCCTCAGGTTTTTCCAGACTAATTACCCCGATCTGGTGGCAATTAAGAGGTGGCATTTTCACATGGCCCCAGCCTCCTTTATGTAACGTGGGAGCTTCCCACAGGACAGGTTTGACCAGCATTTTAGGCAGGGTGCAGAATGAAACCCTCCTTACTAATGCCATCAGAATGCCAGGTGCTGCAGGAGAGGGGGAGAAGGGGGAAAAAAAACAACAAAAAAAAGTGGTTATTAATAATAGTAGCAGTGTTTGCACTTAAAATTCTGTGTGGGGGCCCTGGGAAGGGAGGAAATGCAAACGAGGAATATTCTGCTGGATTTCTTCGTGCTGTAACCACCCAGGAGCCCCAGATTGTGTCTCAGGGGGTTCTGAAAAGCCACGGGTTGACCCCTGGTGATACCTTTGGGAGGTCAGATGTTACTCCCAGGATGTGGAGGGAATAATGAAGCTCAGGAACGCCCAGAGAGGTGCCCCAAGAGCTTCCAGGCTTCAGCCAGGAGGTGGGTGCAGGACCTGTCCTTGCTCAGGGTTTTATCCTCTCCCAAACCTTTCCACCCATCCTGCAAAATGTGGAAACACAGGGCGAGGTGGAGGCAGCCCCATAGAAGGGATCAAGTGGAATTCATCCATCTCTTTCCTTTTCCCAGGAGAGGATGCATTCTGCTGCTACTGCTAAAAACTCCTGGCCTCTGGGGCCTCGACAGAGGTGTTTTTATATTCATGATATCCAGGTCCTGAGCATCCTGAGGGTTAAAAAGTAACACTGAGCCATGCACCATACCTAAGTACCACCCTATTGAAAATCAAACCTTGCAACCCCGGGCAGCCTCTTTTTTTCAGGGCGCTTCCACCTTTCCTAAAGGGAACTAAACAAAATTAAGGACGTTCCAAGTTTCTCTTCCCAAATTCTCGGTGCCAACCTCCTGCAGCAGCTCTGGTCTGCAAAATGCACCCGGGAGACCTGCGAGGGGCAGGGTGGAGGGTTTGGCATCCTTCCTCCCTGCCCCATCCCGGCACTTCAAGGCGTGAGACAGGACTTGAGGAGAGGTCTGGAGCTGCTGGGACAGAACAAGTTGTCCCCAGCAGCGTGCCCGGCTCCAAACCCCAGATAAAAGGCAGCTCCTCTGTGTGTCTTTGTGTGGAAAGGGTTTATAAATCTGTCCCGAGACCAGGAAATCTCCTGCGTCTTTTAGATTTAAGAGAAGTTGCCTTCCTGTTGTATTCCCAGATAACGCAGCTCTGATGGAGCCCACTTGTAAATAGCTTAATAGATTTAATCAGTTCCCCTGGAAAATGTTGTTGCTTCCGCAGGGTTTTAGCTCGGTCCCGGCGAAAAGCTCGGGGTGGGCAGCTGCTGTTTGTGCTTGCGAGCGAAGTTGGCAGATTCCAGCCCTCCCGACCCCAAAAATCGCTGCAATCCGCAAGAAAGCGCAGCCATCCCGCTCCTGTGCGCAGAGGGAAGGGAGAGACCAGGAAGCCCAGGCGGATCCTGCCCGGCTCACATTTCCATGAGCTCTCTCCATCACTCCTCATCTGACAAGAGTCAATAGGAACACCCAGGCACGTGGGGAAACCTGCCCGAACTGCCGGGCCTGGCATCTGCTGCCGTGGAGTCAGACGGGGCAGCCTTGGCCAGCCCCAGGAAACGCCCGCCCAGCCCGAGCCCCGTCCCCGCTGCTTTTCTGGCAGCACGGGGAGGAAACCCACGGTCGGGCAGAGCCGAGCCGCTGCAGCCCCGTGTCAGCCCGTGGGAATCCCAGAGGGGCGCAGCCACCAAATGCATCCCTCGGGCCAGGCTGCAGGGGGGAGCCGGGAAAGGGCAGCCGGCCGGGGATTCTCGGTGCCATCACCCTTCCTGCGGATGCTTTGTCCAAGTGAGGGGGACGCTGCTTGGGTGGCTTTCCCACCCTGGTGGGGAACACCGTGGTGTGGCTTTGGGACTCCCATCCCGCCCAGGCTTTCTGGGATGGGGCAGCATTCCAGAAAAAGCAGCAGCAAGAAGAAGATCCTTTGTCTCCCAGTGTCCAGGGATGGGCAGTGGGGACCGGCTGGGGATGTTTCAACACCTTAGATCTGTGCCCAGCCTCATCCCTGCCTCGATTTCCCCTAAAAGCCCCCTCAGGGGTCCAACCAGGCTGCACAAGCACTGCCAGCAGGTCCATTGTGTCCCAGTTTTCATCCCATATATAAGGGCACCTGGAAATTTGGGGTGAAAACCCAAATGGGGTGAGCCAAGCACAGCCTGGACTGCTGGTTAAAGTAAGAGGAGTGGGGAAAAGGTGTCTCTGCCTGTGGGATCCATGCCCTGATTTCCCCTTGCAAAGAGGGTTCCTGCAGCTTGTCAGATCCTGGGGAGGGGCCTTTTGCACCCCAGTGGGTTCTTCTTTTCGGTGCCATTTTCCTTTTCTGTCCAAGTTTTCAGTGCCTTTATCTCGTCTCTGTTACCCCCCAGCCTTTAAAGTTCGAACGCCTCTGAGGTGCAGGGGGGCAGCGGGGCTGTTCAGGGGCGGGACATCTCCAGCTCTCTCCTCACTCCCTCCCAGCGAGCAAAATAAGGAAAAATAATAATAATCGAGGAATGGAGGGCAGTGGGAAGGAGAGAGGGGGGGTGTTGGGGGGTGCTGCTTCCCNGCGCTGCTCAGCACATTCCCCTGGCCGGAGCGGCTGGAGGGGGACGCGGGCGAGGGGCTGTCCCCAGGGCCACCCCCCCGAGCCTCGCAGGGCGAGAAGGGCTCCGAGAGCCGCATCCGCCGGCCCATGAACGCCTTCATGGTCTGGGCGAAGGATGAGCGCAAGCGGCTGGCGCAGCAGAACCCCGACCTGCACAACGCGGAGCTCAGCAAGATGCTCGGTGAGGAGCGCGGCGGGCGCGGGTTTGGGGGGCGGTCGGGGACCCCCCCACCCCCACCCCGGGCATACCCTGGGCTGCAAATCCTGCCCGGATCCGGGATTCAGCACCCGGGCACCCAGCCACCCACCCATCCAGGTGCAAATCCCGTCGGGATTCAGTGCCCAGGGGCACCCACCGGAGATCCCTGCGGGTGAAAACCTTGTCCGGATTCGGTACCCACGAGTCCAGCAGCGCATTCCCGGGGGATGCAGATCCTGCCCGGATCCAGGGCCCCGGGGGAGGCACCCACGCACCCACCCGGGCATCCCATGGGATGCACACCCTGCTCGGATCCAGCGCGCCGGGCTCGGTCTCCAGGCACTCCTCACCTGCGGTCCCCGGAGTGAAAACCCCGTCCGGATCCGGTGCCTTGGGGGTGCGGATCCAGGCACTTTCCGGCCATTCCTGGAGTGCAAATCCCGTTCGGATGCAGTGCCCCGGGATGGGCGCCGCGCACCCACCCGGGGTGCAAATCCCAAATCCCACCCGGACCCAGCGCCCCGGCTGGGAATGGCAGCACCGCCGGCCATCCCTGGGGGTGCCAACCCTGCCCAGATGGGGACCCGGTCTGGCACGCAGCAGGAGGGCACCCCTGCACCCACCTGGCCGCTTTGGGGGTGCCAAGCCAGCCCAGGTGCAGCACCCTGGGGCTGCAGAACCTGATGGAGATCTGCACCCCGGGAGCAGCACCCTAATGCACCCACCCTGACCCCCACGGGGTGCTGAGCCCAGAACTGTCCCGCCCTCCCTCAGGGTGCAGAGCCTGGTGGTGTCCTCCATCCCAGGGGTCAGGCACCCGGACACCCCTCTGCTGCAAACCCTGAGGGTGCTGCCTTGCTCTGCAGGGAGGCACCCCCAAATTTTCCTGGCCTGTGTTTGCTGTCCCACTTTGTCCCAATATCTCTTGGCTCGGGGGTGTGTGTGTTTCTGCTGTTACTTTTGAGGGGATTACAACCCATTTTGAGTGCACATTTGTATTCCACTGTTTCTCCCTTTCTCCCAATCCCCATTTTGATGTGAGTCCAAGAGGGCAAACCAAAATTATCAGCCCAGACAGCCTGAGAAAGAGCTGCCTGAATTGCAACACAGCTTTGCTGCCCAACCTCTTATCCAAAGTTTGTGTTTCCCTGGACAGTTCTGTGGTGTTTTCTTTGGTGGTTTGGGTTTTCTCCTCACTGCTTTGCCATGCAGCATCTCAGCTTATTAGTGTTATTTCTGCTGTCTCAGGCCATGGGAAGGCATCAAAGGCTTTGATCTGTATCCTCATTTTCTCCCCCTTACCCTGAGGAGCAGCCTGGGACAGCCTCAGTGTGGGATAAATCTCCCCCTGCCCGATGCTGCTTCTCTGTCCTGTGTCTTGAGGACATTTTATCTCCAACAGGGAGGAGCAAGGTCAGAGAGTTACAGAAGCATGGAATGGTTTGGGTTGGAAGGGACCTTAAAGACCTTCTAATCCATCCCCCTTTTACCATCCAGACTGGCTGTCACAGTGCCCAGGTCTCCTTGTGCCCCGGTGCAAGTCCTGGCAGGGCACAGGCTGGGGCACCTTAGAAAGGACACCACGTCCTGATCCTCTCTGCTCAGCCAGGCACGGCCTTGGCTGTCCCTGCTCCACAGCCCAGCTCTCTCACGGGCCCAGCCCATGGAGCTGGGAGAGTTCATCTGCCCGGATTTATTTACTAACCCCAAGCCCACCTTGTGTGGGGATTTGGGACGAAGGGACTCAGAGACCCTACAGCAGCCTCAATTCCCCCTTTCTTCTCCCACCCGCTGCCCGCCACGTCCTCCTTGTGGGGTTTTTGGGATGCGTCCTCCAGGCTGGGAGCCCTTGGGAGGCTGCGGGTGCTAAGGGAGCGTGTCCTCCGTTTCAGGGAAGTCCTGGAAGGCGCTGAGCCTGTCGCAGAAGCGTCCCTACGTGGAGGAGGCCGAGCGGCTGCGGGTGAAGCACATGCAAGATTATCCCAACTACAAGTACCGGCCCCGGCGGAAGAAGCAGGTCAAGCGCCTGGGGAAGCGGGTGGATCCCGGCTTTCTGCTGGGCAGCCTGACACGGGACCAGAACTCTGTGCCGGAAAAGCGGACCTGCAGCCGGGCCGGGGGGGACAAAGAGGGCCCGGGTGAGTACCCCCCCCGCCCGGGGCTGCCGGCTGTGCGGGGGTACCGGGAGGCTCCGGGCAGCGGCAGCAGCACCAGCGTGGACACCTATCCCTACGGGCTGCCCACCCCGCCGGAGATGTCCCCGCTGGACGCCATAGACCCCGAGCCGAGCTTCTTCTCCTCGCCCTGCCCCGAGGAGCATCACCGCTCCCAGCTGGCCGGTGCCACCTTCTCCCCGGAGTACGCGGGCGGGTCCCTGCCGTGCGGCCACCACCCGCTCAGCCCCCTGCCGCAGCCGGCCACCTGCATGATCCCCCCGGCCTCCGGCTGCCCTCCCCTCCCTCCTCCTCCTCCTCCTCCTCCCAGCTACTACACAGCCGCCTTCCCCTCCCTGCCCCCTGCCAGCCTCCATGCCCCGCTGGGCCAGCTCTCCCCTCCGCCCGAGCACCACGGCTTCGACACCTTGGACCAGCTGAGCCAAGCCGAGCTGCTGGGGGAGATGGACCGCAATGAGTTTGACCAATATCTCAACAACCCCGGCCACGGCGACCACCACGGCGGGGCCTTGGCCAGCGGGCACGTCCCGGCCTCCGGCAGCTCCCACGGCTCCGAGAACAGCCTCATCTCCGTCCTGGCCGACGCCACGGCCACCTACTACAATAACTACAGCGTCTCTTAGGAGCCCAGCCGGGGCCGCCTGGACCGGCCGAGGAAGGACCCGACGCTGTTCCGGGGCGCTGCTCCCTGGGGACATCGCCCGCGGCCCCTCAGGGGGACCGAGTCCGACCCGCAGGGCCCTGCAGTCTCCTCGGTGCTGTAGGTAAAGGATTTGGGTTGTTGGGTCACCACCGTGCAAAGCCTGGAGTGCTCAGCTCCGACCGGGGCCAGGGGGCACTGCCCGATGCCGAAGCCCTTTGGCCGAGTCGCTCTTCCAAAGCAGGGATGCTCCCGGGAGCACAGGAAGGCTGCCCCTCATTTTGGGGCGTCCCCAGCTCTGCTTTTGGAGTCAGGAGTGCGGCAGCTCCCCGCAAACGCCGGGTCTGGATTGCCCCTGGAAGGGGGAAAGGCAGGGATGGGAGAAGGGAACATTTTGGTGGAGGTCTGTGGGCTGGTTTTGGGTTCTGCTGGCGGCGTTGCTGCTGCCAGCCTGACCTGCCCGACTGCTCCAGCGGGGATTAAAGCCCCCATCCCCTCCCCCAGAGCATGGATTGGGAGCTTCATCCCTCGGGAGACCCCAGAGGGGATGGGACACCAGCCAGGAGAGGGGCAGCCAGCCCCGAGGGCTCTCAGGCTGTTCTGGAGAGGGGTAAGATCAGGGCTGGGAAAGGCAGGATCCGGCCAGAACCCACCCCTGCGAGCAGGTCCTGGGATGAACATTTTGGCCAAGAGGTGATGATGTAGCAGACACTTTTTTTATCAAACATCCTTTGAAAGGGGAAGGCTCCACATTTGGAGCCACAGTGCCCAATGCCTCTCCTAACTCTGGCGTTTTATTGCTTGTAATAAAGCTGTACATTGATTTATTCCTTCCATTATTGCCTCCCCCCCCACACCTCGGATTTTGTATTGCTCGAGTTCTCTTCCTTTCCATAAAGATGAAGCTTTGTTTTAAATCAGTTATATGACATGATTAATCTTAGTGTTTACTGTATGGCACTTGGTAATGATTAGTAACGTGGTTATCATTTCCTGGTTTCAACCCCCAAAATGTATTAACAATAATTGCAAAGATTACTTTAAAAAAACCCCAAAAAACCAGAACCAAAAGTTCACCGGTTTTTAAGCTAATACATTCCATCTCTTTTGTGTGACTCTATGCATTTTGAATGAGTGTAGATTCGAGTTTGCATAAAATATTTAATTTAAATAAATGTTTTTATACGATGATTGTTCAATGATTTAAATTGCTGTCGCTACTGACAACAGTTTTCAAAACAGAAACATTTCCCGTGCAAGTGCTATTTTTTTATATTTTTGTCGTCGTCGTCGTTGTTGGTTTTTCCAGCCAAATTTTTCTACTTCCATTTTTTTTAGAAATAAAACAAAGATCTGTGGTTATCTTTACAAATTGTGGGTTGCTTTCTCTGCAAACTGACTTGGGGCCCTGACGAGGGCCTACCCTCACTTTCCATGGAGTGTCTCGGGGCTCAGGTCACCGGGCTGGCCCTGATCCTGCTTTTGCCATCTCTCAGATGGGATCTTTGTAATCCTGTTTCCGTGGTCCAGTGAAGTCAGGAGCTTTGCCTTTGGTATCTGGCTGAGCACAGATGATGTTGCTGATTTGTGGAGCGAGTGCCAGTGCCTGGAGTGTGGGTTTTAGTCAGATTTAAAGCTCTGTTCTGTCACAGTTTGGGCTGATTCACCTTTTAAGGTGCACCACAGTGTAGAGACCTTGAAAAGGATCCTCGTCTCAGGTGCAGATCGAGGCAGTGAGGCCTCAGAAATGTGAGGGGGTCAAATTTGGGGAGCCAAATGATGAAGGTAATGTTGAGTGATGGTCTTCAGGCCTGGCCAGCAAAGAGAAAAGCTCAATTCACATTGTTATCCATGAAAAACATCACAGCCTGCTCTTTCCAGACATTTAATCAGGCTGTGTCCCTGCTGTCCTTGAGATGAAGCCATGCACAGAGAATCCCAGAGTTCTTAGGGCTGGAAGGGACCTCTGGAGATCCAAGGCACGGTAAACACCACCCAAAAAGCAGTGTCCTCCCAGGCTGGGTCCTCCTGCTTGGCCCCAAAAAGTGCAGGAGCACATTTCCTAGGGCACTTTGTGATGCCACCTCTGTGTGGTGGCTGGGAGGGGTCTCCAGAGGTCACCCAACCCAGGGCTGTCCCTCAGGATGTCTTGTGTCCCAAAAATGACATCTCTGATCCACACAGCCCGTGGTCTCAGGCAGTGGAGGCTGTGTGAGTATTTGGGGAGGCACCAACATGCTCCTGTGCTGTTCTCCTTCATCCCCCACTTGTATCCCCTGGATTCCACTCTCCCATCCTGCCTCTTCCTTCTTCCATCTCTCAGGCATCCAAACTCGCCCCTGCCCTTTTGTTTTTAGGGTGAAAGGAATGGATCTCAAACACCTTTGGGTGCCCTGCCAGCCCCAGGTACTGTGGTGGCTCCCTGACTGGGGTGGCTCAGCCCAAATGTGACTCTTCCAAGAGGATTTTGGAGCTGGAGGGAGGGAGGTGCCAGGATCCTGTTTGGCCTCTCTGCCCAGCAGTGTTGACTCACGAGGGACCATGCCAGGAGCAGGAGTGGGGCTGGAGAAGTCCTGCTTTTCCCTTCTCCATCTCTCCCTGCCATCCCTGCGGTGCCCCAGCCCCGAGAGGCAGCTGAGAGCTGTGAAACTGCCTTGGGGAGGGGGCTCAGCTGTCCCAGCCCCCCCCCCGCCCCCCAAAATCAGCTCTGGGTATTGCCACCAGCCTGATTTGGGCTGTCTCATTCTTACCCTGTAGGACCCTCTCTGCAGGACACGGGCTGCTCCTACTGCTCCTTCTCCTTATTCCCGTGCCCCGAGCAAGGACGGGATCAGCTGCACCCCCCACCCCCCTCCATGAGCCTTTTCCCTCCTTGCTTTCATCCCATGCAGGCTTGGTGGAAGCACACCCCCCCTCCAAGAGCTCCCAGAGTCCGATCCCCCCAGGAAAAGGGGTTTCTCCACGCACCCCATCCCCAAGGAGCCCGTGGGGCCGGGATGAACGGAGAGCCCCGCCAGCCAAGCCTGTCCCCGCTTGCTCAGCCCGGAGCCAAGTGAGGAGAGGTGGGAGCTTGTCCCTGTGCTCTCTGCACGCCAGGAACAGCTACAGGTCCCAACCGGGAGCCCGGGGCCCCCCGAGGGCGTTGGGAGCCGCAGCCAAGGCGAGGTGCGGCTCCCTGGGAGCCACGGCCGGATCCGGGCACACGCCCAGCGCCGGGAGCAGCCGCCTCCCACCCCCCGGACACGGCAGCCGAGATGAAATTCAGGAGCAGAACCAGGCGCCCCTTCTCTGGTGGGAAGGAAAATGAGATGCTACGGGTCAGCCCCTTCTCCCCGCAGCGGTTTTTTGGGATGCAGGGCGTTGCTGCGGGGAGCAGATGGAAAGGAAGTGGCCGGCAGAGGTGGGAAGGAGCGATTTTGCTTGGAAAGTGGACGTTCATGTGGAAGTCTGATGGCCACGGTGGTTTATGGATGTTGGGGGAGGTTCTCCACCCCAAGCAGGACTCGTTCTGCATCAGTCCTGGGCTTTTTCTCCTCCTTCCCCACCCCAAATCCAGGAGCCCACGGCTGTCTCTGTGCACTCAGAGGAGTCTTGTGGTTTGTGGCCTGCTGTCCCCACAGCCTGGGAACCAGCAGGGAAATCAAATCAAGGCTGCAGGAAGGGATAAAAGAGCCTCACACCACCTTTGGGCTTCTGCTCAGGGCTCTCAGCTTGGGCCAGGACAGGGCTATCTCCTGGCCAGGAGGGTGACCGGGGTGTGAGCCCTCTGCCCCCAGTGTCCAGTGGCCTTGGCCAGTCCTTGCCCCCGTGGCTGTGCAGGTGCCGGTGCTGGGCACTGGGACCTGCAGGGATGGGGTCACTTTCCCGGATGCCTGGGACTGGGGCTGGCCTGGAGCTGCCCTGTGTGTCATGCCCTGGGCCATTTCCTTTGCATCCCTTGAGCAGGTGCTGGCTCCTCTCTGTCCCTGTTCTGTCACTGGGCAGGGGTGGGCCCTGGTGACAAACAGCCACGTGGATGTTCCGTGCCTCAGTTTCCCTGTGGGTGAAACAAGAGATAATCCTGCCTTCCCTCCTGCCCTTTTTCCAGCCAGCACTGGGACATGACCTGTGGCTTCCCTAGAGTTTGAACAGGACCAAGTGCTTGTGCTGCCTTTGTCCTGAGGGGTCCCTGCCCCGTGAGAGGGATCTGGATCCTGCTACGACATCAGCTGGGAGATGGCAACTCTCCCTGACTCTCCAAAGCAGAACCAGGTGAGGGAAGTGGAGGCAGAGAAGGCAGAGAAGGTGACTGGACTGAGCTCACCCTGCAAATCAGTGACAGATCCTCAACACGGCCAACTCCTACAAATCCTAAATCCCTTTTTTGCCCCCTTGTTGCTCACCTTCCCCTCTCCATCCCCCCCCCCCCCTCTTTTTTTTTTTTTTTTTNNNNTTTTTGCCCTGACTGCGAACCCCGCTGCTCCCCACGGCGGGGAGGGCAGGATCAGGCTCTCCCTCCCGTGTCTCCAGAGGAGGGAATGAGAGGAGCTGCTGAGTGGTTTCCTGCCCGGCACTGCCAATGGGAGCTGCTCGGGGTGCCGGGAGCAGGGGAGGATGTATCCGGAGCTGAGTGTTTCCTGGCAGATAAGGCCAACCCCTCCTGCCGGATGTTATGAGTCCAGGTCCTACCTCCACGTTTCAAGAGAAGGGGCCGAGGAAAGGCTTGGATGTTTATGTCAAGGAAAAATAACTTCTCCCTCTGTGGACAATCCTCTGGCTCCCCCAGGGCTACGTGTGGCAGGGTAAATGCTGGGAATAGGAAAACAGGGGTGAGGAGGGTGATGGGGACAAGGAAAGCTGTGGGCAGGCTGGGGCTGCATGGGAATGTACCAGGGCAAGGCTGGGATGGGGCTGGGGAGAAGAACCTGGATGCTGCAGGCTCAGGATCAGGCTCAGCATCAATCCAGGGTCACCTTGGCCGAACCCAGAGTGTCACCCCTGGTGCCCACCTGGAGCTGATCCAGCCCCCAGTTTGGATTTCTCCTGATCCTTCAGATGAGCCCCTTCAAGGCCAACCACGGCAGCCCCCAGGGCTGGAGATCAGGGTTATCCTTGCCCACCTCTGTCACCCAGGGATGCAGAGATGCTGGCAGAGGGAGGATGGTGGCAGAGCTGAGTCTGGCAGCCCGGCTGGCTGGGGAGGAGGGGGAGGGTGTGCAGTGGGGATGGGGAGAATGAGGAAAACACGGATTTTCTCCGTATTTTTTTGCAATAAATAAGTAGAATCCAGTGCTGGCCAGAGCCTCCTCTTTGGAATGTAGCTGTGCTCTCCTAACAGCCTTCCTGGGAACATCCCCAAGGCTCAAGGCAGAACCTCTGCACTGACTGGGGCTGGTACATGTTCAGGGCCACCTCTGGATGATGGAAGGAACATGGAGAGACCTGCACTAGATTTAGACTGGTCAAGAAATTAGGACAGGGAAGATCCCCAGCCCTCAAGCTTGATCATTGCCACTGAAATTACCCCAGATCCCAGCAGAGCCATGCCCAGGCCACGAGTCCTGCCCCAGCCCCAGCACGGGGGCAGTGAGGACATTCCTGGGGAGGGTTTGGATGTGGTCAGCAGGTCTGGATGTGTCCAGACACTGAACAGCTTCTGATGGAGAGTTTTGTCTTTGGCATCAACTGGGAGAAATGTGAAATTAGAGGAAATCTGGAAATCTGCTGTCCAGGGTGATTAAGGAGAGCTGAGCTGTGTCCCACTCCCATCTCCATCCCAAAGGAGCTGCTGGAGCTCCCATTCCCCACCCAGTGGCTCCGAGAGAGGACTGAAGGATGACCTGAGAAGGAAGGAGGGATGGAAAAACCCTGTTCCTCCTCTGCCGAGCTTGAGGAGCCCAAGGGAGCTCCCACCCCCAGCTGAAGGGCATCCAGGGAGCACTGCTGCATTCAGGGAGGATTTTGGGATAAGAAGCCTGGTGCTGGAGCCCTGAACCGTGCCCTCCTCCACCCTGTTCCCTCAGCACCAGGAATTCCCCGTGTCCCATCCAGCCAGGACACCGCACCCCTCCTCCTCGGCCAGCCCGAGATGTTGTTCTTTCCCTTTGATTTCCAGGAGCTCCCGCTTGGCCCCCAGAGCTCCACGGCAAACAAAAACATCAGAAGCTCGGGCTTGGCGGCGCAGGAAGGAAACCGGCTCATGTGGGGCTGAGTCACGGTGCCGATGCCGCTGCTGCTGCCGGCATCCCGGGGAGCGGGGCCGGCTCCCACCGGGGACCAGCCGGGCCACCAAAAACCCTTCTCCACCGCCTACAGCACCACGTTTCGTTTGTTTTTATAAACAAAACACGGCTTTGTGGGGGTGGTTTTTTTTTTTTTTCATGAAGTTGGAGTGGGAAAGGTTGGATTTGCTTCCCTGGTGATGGAAGAGTCTCCACGCTGCCCGTTTGGTTCTTGGTCAAAATTCAGGGAGGATGCCAAAAAACCTGAGTTTAAAAAGAGGCGCCTCAGCATCCCTGACTTGGGAGCAGCTGTTTGAGTTTCGGCTCTCAGGGACAAAATTCTTGTCTTGAGCTTCACACGGTTGTGATTGACACCACTCAGACATTCCCAGCTCTCCCCCTCATATTTACTGGAGACAGAAAATATACATACATATATTTATATATAAACACACGCACATATATATGTNTGTTTTGCAAGGCCTGTCATGATAGGATAAAATGTACTTCTTTTAAACTAAAAGAGGGTAGATTTAGATTATATATAAGGGAAAAACCTGGCCAAGTGGAAGGTGTCCCTGCCCATGGCAGGGGGTGGAACGAGATGAGTTTTAAGGTCTCTTCCAAGCCAAACCATTCTTGGATTCCATGATTTTAGGATTTTATGCTTGTGTGTACACACAGAGGAGATGTGGCTTGGAGAAGCTGCATGCCTTGGTCTCCTGTCCCACAGCTCTCAGCACAGCCTGGTGGAACTCTCAGCATGTTCCATGTGTTCTTTTAGGGTGGATATCAGGGAAAGGTTCTTCCCCCAGAGGGTGCTGGGGCACTGGAGCAGCTCCCCAGGGAATGGGCACAGCCCCAAGGCTGCCAGAGCTCCAGGAGATTTTGGACAGCGTTCTCAAGGATGCACAGAGTGGGATTTTTGAGGTGTCTGTGCAGGGCCAGGAGCTGGACTGGATGATCCTTGTGGGTCCCTTCCAGCTCAGGATTTTTATGATTCCAGGTTTCTGTGATTCTGGTGCCCTGCAGCACTGGCCAGGGAGAGGTGACAGCCTCCAACTGTGCCCCAATGGCCTGGTGGTTCCAGAGGCTCCAGTGGCCCTCATGGATGCACCTAGGCAGGAAAATGAAGGGATCAGCTCTGAACCCAACTGGTCCATCCTCTCAGCCTCCCAAAAGGGGATGACAGCACCCAAACAGTGTCCTGGGAATGATCCCTGGCCTTTGCTCATCTTGAACCTTACCTGGGCAGTGGCTGCATCCCTGCAGCCACTTGATCTGGGCCAAAATCACCCCAGACAACTGGAAAGTCATTGGGAAGCCTCTGACCCTGCTCCTATTCCTTGATGGGCAATTCTGGAGTGTGGGTTTGCCTGCTGGGCTTTTATCACCTTAGAAAACATCCCCACTTCCTTCCCTCATGCCCAGGAAGATGGAAGATGTGTTGCAGCTGCAGAATTAAATGCTGCAGGATTAGGAAATGCCAGGCTGGAGCGTGTTTGTGCAACCTCCCTGCTGCTTCCAGGTGCCTGGCATTGCAGGAGAGCTGGGATTGCAGGAGTTCCTGGGATGTGACAGTTCACTGGAAGGCTCTGATCTCGTGGTTACAGGATCACAATGAACTTTTCCCCCGTCTTGGGCCACTCTCAGCTCACAGGCAGATTTGGATGTATCCACTCAATAGCTAAGTTTTAACAAGGCCCTTCCCAGTGACTGCACTGGGCGAGCCTGATCAGTGATTAAAGGTGGGGTTTAAATCCCAGGTGTGCCCAGCTGTCTCCACTCTGATTTGGAGGTCAAATCCAGCCTGGTGCAGTTTTCATCTCCATTGGTTGGAACATGGTGCTGATAATGCCAAGATCATGGATTTGATCCCTCTGTGGGAAATTCACTTAAAAGTTGGACTTGATGATCTTTGTGGGTCCCTTCCAACTCAGAGTGTTCAGTGATTCTCACAGAAATGCTGAGGTTCTAAGGGACCTCTGGAGATCCCAAATGGGATCTGTGACAGACCTTTTCCTAGGTGGAAGCCTGGCTTGGAGGCAGAAGGAGGTGGGACTCTCCTGAGGCCGACTGTCCCTCTCCAAACCAGCAGTGAATTCCAAAATGCCTTTCCCTGGTGGCCTGGTGGCCTTCACTTGAAACAAAACCCACATCTCCACTAGGAACAAACAGGCTGGGTATCTCTGCACCAGCATCCCACAGAGGATCCACGGAGGTCCCAGCTCTCCCAGGATCTCCCATGCCAGAGCTCCCTCCAATCCAGGCTCCTCCCTATTCCAGGGAAAGAAGAGAAGGAAACCCACAACCCCAACCCCCCACACCACCCTGCCTGCCTTGCAACCCCAGCCTCCTGAAAAGTCCCAAAAGCCACTCCGAGGGAATTTCTCCAGGGTACAGGATTCCCCTGCAAAGGGCCTGCTGTACTAAATGACCCATCAGAGCTTCCTGGTTGCCCTTCCCTGCTGCTTTCCCGGGTTCAAAAGGTGATTTAGGATGACATGCTCTGCTCTACATGAACCTGCCAGCTATTGGCAGCCCTTGCCAGCAGCGTGACGAGACACCCCTTCATTGTACATTAATTCCAGCAGGCGTACGGCCCAGCAATCAAAGTGCCTCATTAAACTTTAATTAAATTTCCCAAGTGATTTGCTCCCGGGCGGAGAACCTGCAGTGCAAGCCCAAGCAAGTCTCTGTGTGTGTGTGTGTTTGTGCCTGTGTGTGTGTCTGGGCTTTTGGGGTGTCTTTTTTTTCCCCAAAATGTTATCAACACTTCATGGCTGGGGTATGAAATAAAGCCAGAGGTGGAAATGCAGGCCTGAGGTATAAATCCAGAGGTGGGGTGGAAATCCAGAGGTGGAAACCCAGAGGTGGAAATCCAGTCCAGACTAGGAAGAAAAGCTGAACTGAACAGACTTTCTGCTCCTTCCACTCCTGCCGAGTGTTTTTCTCCTGGAAGAAGATTCCCCAGTACCTTCTCCAGGCTGAACAATTTTAATTCTCTCTGCTGTTCTCCTGGAAGACCAGGGAGATTCTGCACCACAGTCCCTTTGTAGGGTATGGACAGGAGATAGAGTGGTCAGGAATTAGAAGTCACCCTCAGATCAGTTCCCACAATCAAAGTTTGGCAAAAAACAGGGACAAAGGAACTCCAAACTTGGAATGGATGGCAAACAAAACTACGTCTCTTTCTATCAATGACAAGTCTTAGAATCAGAGGGGTGAAGTTTAAGAGGGACCTTAAAGCTCATCCAGTTCCACCCCCTGCCATGGGCAGGGACACCTTCCCCTGTCCCAGGCTGCTCCAAGCCCTGTCCAGCCTGGCCTTGGGCACTGCCAGGGATCCAGGGGCAGCCACAGCTTCTCTGGGAAACCTGTGCCCCTCCTCTGCCTTGATGTTCAGTTGGCCTGGTCTGGTCAAAACCCTCTCCAGAGCAAGGTGGCTGCTTCTGAACAACCCCCAGGAATGGTTCTTGGGCCGTGCTGACTCCTGACTATGGCTGGGATCACCTGGGCTCACTCCAGCAGACTTCACTCCCAAGCCAGGAGTGCAAAGGAACGATGTCCAGTCCATATCCAGGCACATCCAGGTTGTCTCTGTTATTTCCTGCAAGCTGCAAGTTGAGCTCCAGATTCAAATCCCCTGAAGACTCCACAAGGAGCCAAAACCGAGGGGTTTTTTTGGGGGTCTGCACAAAACCAACCCAGCATTGGGAACCTGCACAAGGTGAAACTTCCCTGTGTTTTTCCCTGGGCTGGAGTGGATGGACAGCAAACAAAAGTGAACACTGGAGCACTTATTCACATTGAAAGAGGCACGAGCACAAAAAGCAGTCACCCCCTTGAAACTTGGAGTGAGGTGGGGATTTCCATGTATTGCCTGTGCTTCCAGATCTGCAGATAAGGGTACAGCTGGTCAAACATTTTCCATTGATGATTTCCTTGCAGAAAACATCCTTCTAAGGAAAAAAAAAAGCCCAGTAAGCTAAAGAAAACGTAGAGTTTAGCTTTGTTTCCCTTCAGCATACTTAAAAAGAAAGTGCATTTTATACGGCTTTTCAAGGTTTTCTGGTGGAAAAGAAAAATAAAATTGAGGGGTGACCAGTCAGAGTGAGATTGTTTGATTTTTTGTAGTGACAAGATGTATATTTTTTTAATGTTTTCCATAGTAATATCCAAACTCCCCCAAAACATCCATAAAAACTAAAATATTCTTTATTTTTTCATGTTCTGTACTTTTCCCTTTCCATTAGCTGTACTTAACAGTTTATTGGTCAAGTTAAGGTTCACCCTCATCATCAGATTCTATCACTTTGAAGGTCTATTTAGGTTTAGAGGTCAGAGTAGATGATTTTTGAAGATTCCTTTAAACCCAGTGGTTCTGTGATTCTGTAATTTAAACTCTTTCTACTTTATCATTAACTATATTCAGGTAAATAACTTTGAGTAAAAAGAAGAGATTTTTTTTTTCAATAAAATTGATAGATTACTATTCTCAAGTAAACAAAGATAAAACTGAAATAGAGAAGACGATTTTGCCTCTGCAAAAAAAAAGATTTTACAAAAAAAATTTTTTTTTCAGAAAGGCAATTTTTGTTTGTTTGCTTGTTTCTTTTTGTTGAGGAAAGAGTGATGAGAACCTCAGCTGGGAGAACAATTGGGATTGTCCAGTTGTTTCTTGCTGATTTAGCCAGTCCTTTCGGTTCAACCAGATAAAGACTTTTACAGAATCGGGGGATATTCCTAAAAAATACATTTGGAGGCTGAAGGGAAACAGGGATCTGCTTCCTAACTCTGCATTATGTTATTCTTCCTAACTCTGCAGTCTGCATTATGTTAATGGAAGAGAATAATTAGGGATGGAACCAGAGTTCTGCATTTACATGATTTTCCTCCTGCCACCGAATCATTCCCCACCCTCTGCCAGGTCCCTTAATCCCAGTGAGCTCTGTCTGACCTGCCAGCAGTACTGGGATGATAATTCCTCTCTTCAGGGACCTGGGAAGATCCTTTATTCCCTGCCAGATCCTACAGTGAGCACACGCTGTTGTTCCTTTCCACCAAGGTGACTCAAACGAGTTGGAGAGAGCTCGATGTCTTTAGGGAGAGATGTCTGGAGGAATAGGCTGGGCCTTGGGAGATGAGCCTGTTAGCATGGAAATATTTGTCCAGGAAGGAAAATCCATGGGAAAACCTGGCAAAAGCCCAGCCCAACCCACTGGGGAAGTGTTGGATAAACTGATGTGGTGATTAGGCCCAGCATTCCTTCGATGCCTTTTTGGTGGGGAATATCTGAGACAGCTTAATTGCAGGAGGATGGAGGAGCCTGCTGCCCACTGATTCCACCTGGAGGCTCATTCCTGGACTTTCTTTGGGCTGGATGTCCAAAAAAATGAGTCACGTCCCGGGAATGGGGTTAGGGGGTGAGACCAGGAATTGACTGGGTACGCCTCATCCTGCCTAGGCATGAAAAATCTTTCAGGGATCCTGTGGGATGAAGAGGAACAGGTTATTGTTGTGCAAAGGGCCTGACTACCACTCTCCAACCTTTTGCAATTATAGGTTCGTGAGTAAAAGTGGAGTCTGCATCCTTTGTGCAATTACACAGGAAAAAACTTGCAGGGTTGAAGTCCCCAAGTCCTGCAGCTTTGAACACATCTCCCATCAGGCAAGGAGCAATGTTATTTCTGGGGAACTGAAGGCCAGAGATCTACCCCCTGCTTCTGATCTGTGCACAGCCGTGGTGGATTCCCTTGTAGTGAAAATGGCAGGATAACCCTCAGCATCTGTGATGATGTCTCAGCGTTTGTCATCTGATCATGACCTTGGAGGTTTTTTCCAACCTTAAGGATTCCATGAGAACAGAATAAAATGTAGGGTGCTGTTTATCCCACCTGAATTAAGGAACTGGGAGTTTTACCTCCATTAGTTGTCTAAATATTCGAGGGGAAGGTGTCCCTGCCTATGGTCTTTATGGTTTCTTCCAATCCAAAACCTTTTATGATTCTGTGTTTTTACTATTACTGTTTCCTGCCCAAATAATCATAATATTAAAGATTTTAGGATGTACACCTACACTGCCTGTTGAGAATCACCCTAGGAAATGCAAACTCCCAAAACTTGTACATTAATCCCCTGAGTCTGTGCTGGGATCCCAAGAAAAACCCATTTCAATGCCTTTGTTCTCTATCAGAGGGAACAGCAAAGCTCCAGCACTGGTGCCTTGGGACTTCACAGCTTGCTGGAAGATGAATAACCAAAAAATCCAGGTCTCAGCTAATTTAATTTGCCTTTAGTGCAAGAGGAAGGCTGAGAACCTCCAGATACGGTCAAGGTGTTTTTACAGCTATTTTAAAATAAGACATCCTGTCCTTTTTAAAAGCAACCTTCGTTCTTACTCTGATCTTCAGTTTTATTCTCCAGAAGGTGTAAAGGGAAGCAAGAGCTTGGATTTCTCCAGCTCCAGGGTGTTTCCTGCAGTCCAGTGGATCCCATCAACACATGAAGAGCCTGGCAGCCTGTGCCAGGGCTTGACAACCCTCTCAGGGAACACATTTTTCCTAATATCCCATCTAAACCTCCTTTCTTCCCAATATCCCATCCATCCCTGCCCTCTTTGGGCTGGATGTCCAAAAAATGAGTCACGTCCCGGGAATGGGGTTAGGGGGTGAGACCAGGAATTGACTGGGGACGCCTCATCCTGCCTAGGCATGAAAAATCTTTCAGGGATCCTGTGGGACACAGGATTCCCTGGGTCCTGTCCCTCCATCCCTTGTCCCCAGTCCCTCTCCAGCTCTCCTGGAGCCCCTTTAGGCCCTGGAAGGGGCTCTGAGCTCTCCCTGGATCCTTCTCTTCTCCAGGTGAGCACCCCCAGCTCTCCCAGCCTGGCTCCAGAGCAGAGGGGCTCCAGCCCTTGGAGCAGCTCCATGGCCTCCTCTGGATTCTCCCCAGGAGCTCCATGTCTTCCCCATGCTGAGGACCCCAGAACTGGACAAAGTTTAATGAGCCTCATCCCAGAGACTGATCATCCTGCCTTTTCTTTGCAGAAAGACAATCCAGATCAGGGAATGAACCAGAAATGTTGCATTTCCACCACTCAGTCATTTGCTTTTTCATCCCTGTTCATCCAAACGTTGGCTGATGGAAGTTTTGAGCTTCTTGTGCTCCAGCTGACTTTGCTTCTCCAGCCTCTCACTGGAGAGTTCCCTCACTGGAGCAAAGCAGGAACAGCCTTTGTGCTCTCTAAATACAAAATAATTCAGGGTGGCTTAAAATTCCAGTGTAATCAAAGCCATGCACTGTGGTTACAGCCATTAACCTCAGGATTTCTGTTAAAAACCCTCCTAACCAGGGATATTTTCTAGGCTTGTAGAGGGAATATCAGAGCAAGTCCTGTCAGAGCCCTCCAACTCCCAATTTTCATTGCTCCTGACCCCACCAGAGCTTCTCTCACTCCCAGAAATGCCCCATTGCTCCCTCCACTGGTCCCTGTGTTTGTGGGGGATATGTGGGAGCACGAGCTGCCTCAGGATTTATTTTCAAGTATTAATACTTCTGCTACAGCAGAGGAAGTGCAGTACCAGAGTGAGAGCCCAGAAGGCAGTTTCTGAAATATCCCCCCCAAAAAATGCACCTCCAGAAACTCGTCAAGAACTCACAAAGTCCTCTAGGCTGTGCTTTCCATCCTGGTTTCTTAAACTGAAATGATTTTTTTTTTTTTAATTGCCCATTCCCCACCTCCTCTCAAAAAGAAAAGAGTTGTGGAAGAACGTCCTGGCTCCTCTGCAGGACTTTGGACTGTCATTAGCATCTGATGCATTATTCAGTGGGCTGATTATGAATGAATCAGCATAGATCCCTCCCCTTGGAAAGCTGAGAAAAGCTGCAGCTCTGTCAAAATGCCCCATGGCCCTTCCTGACCCAGCTGGCTGAAAAGGAAGATGTAATTTCTTAGTGACATTTAATTAAAATTTAATTAATTTGTGAAGAACCAGTGGATGTCCTGAATAGATCCTTATTTCAAAGGGAATGCTTGAAAATTGGTGCCCTGATCCTGTGTAGTGCTGGGAAAGTACTGAATGGACACTTTTTTGTGAGGATTGGGAGATCAGTGGGGCAAGGAGCACCTGGAGGAGAGTTGGGGGTGGGATGTTGGATCCATGACTGAGTTTTTATTATTTGCAAAATAAATAAGGGATGAATGATTATTAAGCATCTTCAGATTAGGAACATCAGCAAGAAACAAAGATCCCCTTCAAGTTGTAAAGACTGGGATAAATCCCACCTAAACCCAGCAATCCAGGAGCAATTACCACAGTAAAATCCAGCTGCTTTTCCCTTTTCTTCTTTCATCCCTCTCAAAATTCACCCTGGGACAATTTCCTCAGCCTGAGAGCTGATCCTGTATCGAATGTGCTGAATGGATGGAATCTGCAGCAGCAACAAATTGTCTGTGAGATTAATTCATCTCTGGAATCAACATTATGCAAACAGGACCCACCCTAATTTGTGTGAACAGGCTGTGTGTGTTATCTTATGATTAAACAGCTTTGTAAGCATCAAAATATCTCACCTGGCTTCCCTGAGCAGGGCCTGATCCAGGACAGGCTGCTGCTTTCCCTTCAGCTCTGCTCTGCACCTCCTGGGGGATCCTTAGGGCTTAGAGGATCCCAGCACTTTTTAGGGACAGGAACCAACTCTGTGTCAAATTATAAATCTGTAGCATCTTAATTTTATTTCAGAGGTGCCCTAAAAACCCCAGTAAGGCAAAGGTTTAATCCAGCATCAGCACAACCCCCGGTATCTCTCTTTAGCCATGCCATGGACATGGACCTCTTCCCAAATGTGGGTGAGGTGGGAAGAAAACCAGGATATTGTGCAGAATCTCACAGTGCTGTAGCACCATTCCCTCTTCCTCTCCATCCAGGGCAGGAGATCTTTTCTCACCAAATTGTTTTTGTGGAAATCTTTTGAATTGATTGATGGAGCTTCCCTGGTTCTTCTCACCATTTGCTCCCTTTTCATTCTCCACAGAGGCACAAAGGGAAAAGGGATCATCCTCACCTTTCTCTTAGCTTGGATCTGATTCCTGCCTTGCTTACTTGCATCAATTCAAATAAGAAAAAACTTCAAAATACCAAGAAGATGGATGTGAAAGAGTCCAAGAGGAGGAGAATCCTCATCACACCTTCTAGAATGCAATAGGATGGAACAGAACAACATCAGAGTGTCATAGAGGACCCTTCTCCTTTTCATGGGAGACTTTGGTACATGTGGGACACATCCAGAATACTCTGCCTGGTTGGAGACTTCCCAGTTTTGAGGTTTTCCACAAGGAAGGGCTTGGAGAGAGTCAGACAGGTCAGGGTATATATATATTTATATATATATGTATATGCTGACATGTTCAGGGGAGATAAAGAGCAGGATTTGGAAGCAGAGGCTGAGGGAGCTGGGTTTGTTCAGCCATGGGATGGTATGGAGAACACAGAGTCAGATTTTCCTTGCATGTCCAGAGTGAAAGGAAAAAGAGACAAATGACTTTAATAGCAAGACCAGAAATCCCAGTTAGGTGTTAGGGGATTGAAGGTGGGATAAATCTGCCATGAAGGGAATAAAAAATTGGAGAAGTGACCCAAAAATGCTCTCCATCCTTGGAGATAAAATATTGCTGAGTATGACCCTGAGCAATGCAACTTTGAACTGGCATCTAACTTTGAATTGGATTTTGGATCAGACACCTGCTGAGGTTCCTTCTGATCCTCACTGCTCTGTGATTCCGTGAGGAGCCTGGACAAGGCTCCAGCTGCAGGAGAGGGAAGCTCTAAGGAAGATCCCACCAGGCTCCACGGTCAGGGGTGATGTCCCCATCACCACAGAGCGCCAGCCGGGGCACACGGGGCACACCCCCTGCTCTGAAGCTGCTCTGTTATCTCCTAGGCAAACAAGGGAAATGTTAACTAGGGGTTATTTCTTGGCAGCGAGTGCAGGAGAGAAAGAATCAAACTGATGATGGTTTTAAATGGCCCTAACAATGCAGATACTTCAAAGCACTGAGTGGGTTCAGTCTGAAGCCATTAACACAAGGAAACCGAGGCTCTTGCAAGGGGAAGCCCTCAGGATACTCTTATTTTTCTGTGCCTAAGATATTCAGCAACCCACAAACCAAGAGAAGCAACATAAAAAAACATTTATTGCGATATTTAAAAATCAAACAGTGTCCTTTCCATTCTCTGGGACTTCATCCACCTGACACGGTTTGGACATGTCCATCCTGTCAAGTTCAGCCTTCAAAACAGGGTGGACCTGTGCTGACTCCTGACCCACAGCTGGGATTTGTTCCTGAGAGTGGTGCAAGGTCATGCTGAAAGCCTGCCAGCGATTTGACACTGGGTTTAGAGGCAGCCAAAGTTCCCAGTGACTCAAGTCAGCAGTCAGGTTATCCATGCACAGGCACAGACACACTTCAGGGCTAATTAATTCCTTCAAACTACCAGTGCATTCCTGATGATCCTCGGGGGACTCCACTACTGGGAGGGAGTAGAAAATGCTCCATTAAGAATCATCCCACCTCTCATTAAAGAGTTGGGACCACTTCAGTGGAGAGTCAGAGCTGGGCAAGGTGGTGACATTCATGCAGCACCAGGGGTGGAGGCTCAGCAGATCAAGACAGGAGGTTTGGAAGAGGAAAAGTGCAAAGGCAAGCCTTGTTCTCTGGGAAGAATCCACCTGCACTGGGATTTGCAGCAATGGCACAGCCAGGCTTCTGCAAACTCCACCCAGTAGAGCCAATTCCTCTCCTCTGGCAGGACTGTAATGCCCAACGTGAATGTAATAATCAGCATCAAGTGAGGGGTTGAATTCTGGATTCATTTTAATGCTGTAAAGGCACAGTAGCTCCTTCAACTTTCATCAAATCAAATCAATGCTATTGTGATGGAGAATCTGTATGCAGACCTGATGCCCAAGAACACTCCTAAGTCCAAAGCAATATAAGACACAAGTAAAATCAGAGGCAATATTTTTTACTGCCATAGAGGGGACTGAAGTCTCAAGGGTTTTATTTGATTTTTCATTTCTGACGTGGTGTAAATGTACTCTGAAAAGGCTGGGACAAAGGCTGGGACAAGGAAAGGAGGTGGATAAAACCCAACACCTGAGTGCAAAGCCACGTTGCTGGAGCTAAAGAGCCAGTTTTACCCAGGAGCAAATCCTCACAGAGGATCCCTGTGTGTGGGAGGTGTGTGTGTGTGTGTTTGTGTGTGTTGAGTAGAGCCCCTTGCTGCACAAACCACAGGCACTCAGAGGTGTGCAGGGGCCGTGGGCAGCCCCAGCTCAGCACCACGGGGATGTTTTCCCTACCACACTCAGCTCCCTCTTGGCAGGGCACAGAGGGATGTTGTCATCCCTATTACAACACAGGGAAGCTCCTCGCAGCTCACTGGGAGGTGGGGTGAGGGCAGGATTTCATAGCAGTCCCAGCAGTGTGAGCACACCAGCAACCCCACCAGACTCGTTCTGCCAGGCTGTGCTCCCAGACACTTCACCCAGAGCACGACTGCTCCTGGTGTCCCCAGCAACCACAGCTCCAACAAACCCTTCCCTCCTGGGCTTTATCCCAGCCTGGGGCCACTCTCAGCCTGCTGTGGGCTTTTCTGCCTGTATTTACACTTCCTCTCTGAAACAGCGTTGAATGGTTTGGGGTTAGGACAAGAGGACACTGTCTTCAGCTGTACCAAGGGAAATTAGGTTGGACATTAGAAAGAATTTCTTCATGGAGAGGGTGATTGGGCATAGCACGGGCTGCCCTGGGAGGTGGTGGAGTCGCTGTGCCTGGAGGTTTCTAAGAAAAGTCTGGCTGTGGCACTCAGTGCCATGGTCTGGTTGACAAGGTGGTGTTCGGTCACAGGTGGAACTCAATGATCTCAAAGATCTTTTCCAGCTTGGTTGGTTCTGTGATTCTGGGTTGGAAGGAACCTTCAAGACCACCTCATTCCAAACCCCCTCCCTTGGGCACCCACCTGCTATAGCCTGGATTTTGAGCTAAATACCCCACACTCTTTCTGTAAAACCTCTCTGGAGGCATCTCTTGTGTCTGCTCTCCCCACTTCCCCTCACCTCAGGAGACACAATTGGCAAACAGCTCATGCTGGACCACACAAGGTCAGTCCTCCACTTCCTTGAGGAGCTTTTCCATCTCCCTCACTGGTGTTGTATCGGACAGCACTGAAGGTTCCAAATCTGGCTGCAGTGGCACCTTTTGTGCTTGGGAGGGCTCTTCAGGCTGTGCAAGAGGCTTTTGGGAAGCCAGAGCAAACATCTGGAGCCCAGTTAGATATTTATTGACTCCCACTATTGGCTGGTTCCAGGGAAAAATGAACTAAATTCATTCCTGAAGGTGAAAGAAAAGTGAAAGGGAGGAAAAAAAAGGAGAGAATGCCTGGGCAGAGCAGAGTCAAGTAGTGGAGAGAATGGATTTTGAATCTCAAAAGGACACGTCCTGTAACACCGTCATTTTAGGGAGTTTTAAGGCATTTCCCTATTCAGCAAAGCCAGGAGAAATCCAATTCCCTGAAGGTGTCAAGTCCCACAGTTGTGATTAAATCTCTAAATCCCATCCCCTGAAAATATTTCCAAGAGGACCAGAGTTGGGTGGTGGGTAGGGAAGGAACCTTTACTTTGTACAGTGTCATTTCCCTGGGGAAGCGTTTCTGCCCTGATTCACATCCCCTCTGGTACTTGAGGGCCTGACCAGAGCCAGATTTCCTTTTCCTCAAGGTTCTCCACCCTCTCCATCATGTTCCTGGCTTTCCTTTAGTCTCCAGCTCTTTCTGCTCTCTGAACCCAGCAAAGGGATGATGCTGAGAAGAACAGTCAGGGACAGGCACTGGGTTAACTGCTCTGTACAAGCTGTTTGACCACAGTCCCAGGCCTGGCCCAAACTGGTACCAAAGCCCATCCCTGATCCCAGACAGGACGCATTCACCTTGTTGTAGAGGAAGTTTAATAATGTGGACACTGCCAGCCCTGACAATTGTCCTCAGGAGCAGAAAATGACTCCAAGCACTGACTGGTTTCCTGGTAGAGATGTCACCTCCCTGTCCTGTATCAGTATTGCATCCTAAAAACTGAGGTATGAAAATGCTGGAGTAAGAAAATCCTCGTCGTCATCATCCATCCTCTCTAAACCAAAAAAGATGTAGTGTTTTTATCTGAATTCTGAGATTATTACCCCCCTCTCTCTTCTCAGACTCCTGTGGTCATTTGTGTGACAATCTACTCCTATGTCCTCTGGTTAACCATGGCTGCTGATCAGGTGAGATGAAATAAGAGTTTATATCCCAGGTTTAGAGAATTTGCTAAAGCATTCCCAGTCTGTGGCACAGCCAGGAAAGCACCAGAGGTTTAAACTTCCTACTCATCATTTCCATCACCATATTTTGGAGTTTAAAGTGTTCAAACAGGCAGCTCCTGGATGAGTGGGAGAGGTTTCCCCATGTGCTGACATGACAGGCCAGATCTTCAGTCTCAGATTTAAGGAAATTGCATCATTCATCAGAATACAGAGATTTCCACATTTCTCCCACCTCTACCTCCCCTGCGAGGCCTGAGTTTTTCCCATCAAATATCTTCCCTCAGGAATATCTCCACCTACTCTGTAAATACCTACAGCTTGGCTAGATGAATTCAGGCTGATGCAGCTGAAATTGTGGGAAAAAACCCCTAGCCATAAAAAGCTCTGCTTTGCAGAAATTCCCTTGGGACTTGAAGGCAAGGCCTCGAAGTGGAAGTGCTGTGTCCTGGCTGCAGCAATCGGCCGAAGCAGCTGGTTCCTGCTGGGAAATTGTATCACCTGAGGAGAGCAGGAGATACCGAGCTGTGCCTTGGGGGTGACCCAGCTGAGGCCTCCCAGCTCCTCAGGGGAGCCTACGGGAAAGGTGGAGCGTGGAGTGACAGGACGAGGCAGAATGGGTTCAAACTGCCACAGGGCAGGGTTAGATGGGTTAGATGGGGAGATTGGGAAGGGATTGTTCCCTGGGAGGGAGGTGAGGGTGCCCAGAGAAGCTGTGCTTGCCCCTGGATCCCTGGAAGTGTCCAAGGCCAGGTTGGACGGGGTTTGGAACAACCTGGGATAGTGGGAGGTGTCCCTGCCCGTGGCAGGGGTTTGGAAGGAGATGAACTCTAAGATCCCCTCCAACCCCAACCTTTCCATGATTCTGTGATCCTACAAGATGAGGAATGAGTGCTGGAAGGCACAGGGAGCAGGCAAAGGATGGAGCCCTTTAAAGGCCGGTGACGTGGTGGGCGGGGGCGTGGAGGTTGCATCATTAATCAAGTCCTTAATGCTCTTAGTGCTAATCCATTAATGCCTCAGCATTTAAGGCAGTTACTTCTCTCTTAGACTGATTTTGGGTCCAAGGGGATTAGGACAGAAGGTCTCTCATCTCCTGTGCTGGTGTCGTAGAGCACACCCAGCGCTCCTTGCATCTGCTGCTCCTTGGAGGGTGAAAAAATGCAGTCCTGAAACTGTGTTACCCACTTTGGTAAGGCCAGAGATTTATCCTCAGCCCAGCAAGGCTCAGCTGGCTCCCAACAGTAATGTGAGATCCTGATCTTAGAGCCCACCCCACCGACAGCAGGGTCAGGGCAGGGATGCCCCCCTGTGCATCTGCTGGTGGTGTCCCAGCACCAAGAGATGGAGCCCTGAGGAGGTGGCAGAGCCTGGCAAAGCTCCAGCTCTCCTTCAGGAGAAGGAGAAGCTCTTCTCACCCAGAAGAGCTGTTGTTGATGGAAGGTTCTGCTCAGACCACTCTGGGGAGCCTGGGGTTGATTTTAAAGAGGGGCCCAGGCAGAGGGTGAGGCCTGGGAGATGCTCGAACATCCCACATACGTCTCTTACACCTGTGATGGAGCAAAGCAAGGTAATGTCACTGTCCTGCCAGTCAAACCTTCACTCAATCAGAGTTTTGAGACCAGTGCTTTTGGCCTCTAACTCCTGGCCCTGCACAGGACATCCCAACAATCCCATCCTGTGCCTCAGAGCATTGTCCAAACACTCCTGGACCTCTGGCAGCCTTGGCACTGTGACCATTCCCTGAGGAGCTTGTTCAGTGCCCAACCACCCTTCTTTCACTGACCCACACAGTTTAATGCATTTATACGGCTGCATTTCAGGACAAAACGTGGTTTTCAGGCTTGTTTGGTTTTCAGGTGTTTCTATTTTTATAAAATTCCAGAGCAAACAAAGGGCTTTCTCAAGTGACCTTGCAAGGCTGAAGTAGGATGTTTTTGGTGAGGAAAAAAGAGAGATTTGGCAAAGGAATAACTTCAGTCTTAATGGAAGAGAAGAATCTGCCTGCAGCTGCATTTCCCAAGTTTCTTGACTCCCCTTATGCAGCCCTATAGAACAGAACCATGGAATGGTTTGGGTTGGAAGGGACCTTTGAAGTTCATCATAAATACCCCTGAAATAAATAGGCACATCTTCAACTAGGTCAGGACAGTCTTGGTAACATCCAGGTTTTTAGACCTCCTAGAAGTTGATCATTCACTGCTGGAATCATCTGAGCAAAGCAGTCCTTAAATGCAGTCTGCCTAAAATTGTACAATTCTGATGTGTCACCACCATACTCACAACGACAATTTCATTTTCTCTGGAAATTATTTTGGTAGAGAGCAGAAATTGATAACTGAGACAGGGAGTTCTAGGCTCATTCTGTTCTCCTGGGCAACACAGCCACCTCTTGATGAACACCTCAGGGAGGCTGGGACTGAGGTCCTTTCACTACATGGAAAATAACTCCATAGGGAGAAAGCAAGGGCCTGTTCAGAAGAAGAAAACACAGGAGGAGGTTAAACATCTCCTGGAAATGAGGTACTGGCTCATATTCCTATGGGAACAGGGACTAAGTGATTTGCCCAAAATAATCCCAGGTGTACCACACTCAGTTTTTCTGAGTGAGACCCAACAGCCTTGGTAATTTCACTGTTAAGTGTAAAATCTTTCAGTAATGGATTAGAAACAGGTGCTGATAATATCCAAACATAAGGAGGGGTTTATGGCAGTCAAAGGGATTAGGTTCTCCCTGTCTGTCAGTCAGTAAATTTCTCCTGTCTTCTGCTAAATTTCCCCTCGAGGGGCAGGAGGTGTTTAGTAGGGGAGGAGGGGTTCAGAAAAGGGGACCCCTGGGTTTGGTGCATGGCCTGCTGCTCTGTCATGTTCACTGGGTATTTGAGCTCAGGACCTTACAGAACTCTTTATTTGGGGAGGAAATAGAGTCAGAACAGCCACTGTGGTGAGGAGCTGGGACCTACAGCTTTAATTTATTAAAAAGGCTGGAATCTGGGTTAATAGTTATCCACCCTGGAGCTTTCTCTCCCCTATAGACTTTACTGGGGTTCAGCCTTGAATTTGAGCAGTGCTCCCAGCAGGAGTTTTTCAAGCCTAACACGTTTTCCAAAATGCCTTTTCCCCCCTGCATTCTCCCTTAACACTTAATAAAAACTCCTCAGCCACCTCTGTGGGTGAGTTTGTTTTCATTAATGCCTTGAAGTTACACGGAGATTTACAGGTAAAATAGTCCAGGGAGGCTGCCAAAACGCAATTAATTATAATAAACAATTAATTATAAAGACAGTCTCGGAGGAGAAAAGTGCTGGAAATCCCACTCTGAACAACTCTGTGTAATCTCCTTTTGGAAAAAACCCCAGTCAACCACGGCAGTGTGAGGTCAAGCTGATCATGTGCAGCTTTAGGTGACGCAGCCGTTGCACGGGGAAAAGCTGGAGAGATTCCCCCTGTTCTGATGATGAACAGCCACCAATCCCTCGGGAGATTTAACATCACACCTGCCTGGAGTTACAGCCTGCAACGTGTGGAATCCTCACACATGGCTGAAATCAGTTCCTTTTTTTGAGTCTCGGAGGGGATGGGGTGAGGAAGGAGGAGGGAGTGCGACGCACAACGGGAGAATCTTTTCTTTGTCTTTTGGGGTCTTCTTTTGGGCTAATCACTCAGAATTAGCTTTTTCTGTGGCTACAACCATTGAATAATTGCAAGCAGCCTCTGGTCTGTCATCACTGGGGTGAGAGTCACTTGCAGGGGTGATTCAGAGCTGGCTCAGCTTTCCTTGTTTCCCCCTAGAAGAAACAGAAGCAGCTGAAAGTAGATAAGAATTTCTGGGACTTCTTATTTATGGCCACACCTCATTTAGGATTATAGGATTCATTGAGTAAACTCAAACATTGTATTCCTTGTGCTTCTACTGCATGTGGTTTGCATATGATGATGTTCCTCCTGGATGAGACCTGATCATCAGGGCCTGGAAAATGGCTCAGCTCATTCTAAAGCAAGGATTCCAGGGGTATCTGTCTTCCACTGGAAGGAATAGTACTACTTCTTACAGGGCTTAGAGCAACCTGGGATAGTGGGAGATGTCCCTGACCATGGCAGGGAGTGGAATGAGATGAGCTTTAAGGTCCCTCCCAACCCAAGCTGTTCTAGGATTCTGTGACAGTCATTCTGTGCTACAGTCAGTTTTCACTCCAGGATGCAGAAAGATTTTGGGAAGTGCTTATCCTCCGTGTGGCTTGGCACGATGAGAGTAGGCACCCATCCCATGTAATCCCAGCTGCCTATTCCAGAGGTCAGTAGCTGAGCTAAAATTTCAAATTTCACTTATTCCCTGGAGAGATGAAGTCATTCTTGAGGGTGAATCATGGAATTCCAGAATATCCTGAGTTGGACAGGACCCACAAAGATCATCTATCCAACTCCTGGCCCTGCACAGACACCTCAACAATCCCACCCTGTGCATCCCTGGGAGCGTTGTCCAAACACTCCAGGAGCTCTGGCAGCCTTGGGGGCTGTGCCCACTCCCTGGGGAGCCTGCTCAGTACCCAAGTGGGAATGGAGCCTAAGAAAACACAAGAGTTTTGGCATGGAGGCATCATCTGGGGTGAGGGTATTGAGCTTGGCATTAGGATATTTGGGATCTGCACCTGGCCTTACTGTGGGGAGAAATACCAGAATCTGAAGATAGCTCTACTCCACTGAAAGGATGAAACCAAGGAAGGAAGAATAACACTTACCCTCACCTCCCTGGGGTTGTGATTTTTGTAATTCCTTGTAGCTTATAATACACTTTAAGAGTCCCTGATGAAGTATATGAAACTTTGTCCTGGATACAGAATTTTCTTTTTTGCCATCCACTAGGGGTTTTTCAGGTTGGGAGAGGCTTTTGCACTCTCTTAATCTGATTTAATTATTGCATATCAGAGGCTGGAGACTTAAAACTTGGGCTTTTGTGATCGGAGAAGGCAAGAAAGCCTTTACCACCAGGAGCCAGCTTTTCCCTGCTCTCCAGCTCCTGGCTGGAATACAGGTGGGCAGAGGAGGAGGAGGAGGAGGAGGAGATACTGGGTCAGGCTGGGCGAGCAGCAGAGACCACGCTGCTCACAGTGATGCAAAACTCCCCATCAGCAAACCTGCATGGGGAACAAGAGGGGGAAAAAAAAAACCACCATCTTTAAAACCTCATTAGTTAATCATCATCACTGCAGATGGTGCCCAGCTGTAAGCTCCTTTCTGCTCATCCTAATCCCGTTCCAAGCAGCTCCCCTTGGCACAGGAGCCTGGTGGCTTTGTTATCTGGAGAAGTGGCAGAGCATAGGAGCACCTGGCAGTGGGGAGAGGAAGGGGAGAGATGTAAAGCTTTAGGAAGGGAGGTGGGGGCCCATCTCCCTGTGCAGGCAGGGGCTGAGCAGAAGTGTTCCACCCTTGGCTCGCAGGGCTGAGGAACAGGAACCAGAGGAATTCTCTGCTTGGCTTTTGATCTCCACTGTCAGTGCTCGAGGAAGGCCTGACCTGGGATGGATTATTGACCTGAGCAAAGCTATGTACCTGGATTACCTTCGCTGTGGTGAGTGGAATCTGCCTCTCTCTGCCCCTCTATCAGCTTTTAAACCAACACTGGGAAAAGGAGGGACAAGGGAGGGACTGGAGGACTGATGTTAGAACTCTTTTTTCAGCAGCTCCATCCTCGTTTTTGATTTGTTTCTTACTAGGAAATTGGGATGTTGTTGGTTACGTGGGAGAAATAGGTGCCTGTGATAAAGAGGAATTCTGCTTTCAGGGAAAGGTTCCTGATGGGAACAAGCCATAGCTGGTGGCTGTACTTTGCTGGGTTGAGCAATGCAGATGTTATCCCTGGAAGGCCTCCGAGGGCTGTGTTTGTGTTTTCCTGGGAGGCTTTGCAGTGGGCTCTGAGTCCATCCTTTTTGAGGCATTTCCCAGGCAAACAGGTCTCCTTTCTGACCAGAGCTGCATTCTGGGTTTCCTGGTGTAACTTGCTGTGGCCACTGAAAGTCTCTGCTGCTATTTAGGGACAGCAGGAGATTGAGTGGATCAATCCCATAAGAAGATCTGTGCTCCTGTGCACAGAGAGGGGACTCCTGTCCATTTTAAGCAGTGCTGCCCAGGCAGGGAGCCAGCCTTGCTCCAGGCCCTGATGGCAGAGATGTCACTGTCACCACAGCCCTAGCTGGAGTCTAAACCAGAATTTTTACTCTGATTTAAGATCTGAATAACCACAAAGTCTTTTTTTTCCCTTTTCTTTTTCTTTTCTTGGCAGCCCCTCAGTCTCTCTAAGCACAAGCTAAAAGGGGGGCCTTCTGTTCTCTGGCTAACACAAGTCCCAAGTCATTAACCCTTGACAGTTCTTTAGTGATTTGCTATCAAAAAAATGAATTGATTTCCTGGGCTGCAGAGAGATTCATAGAGTTGATGACATAAGGGTCATTTAGATCATCAGATGTGACCATTTGAATAGAACATGGCATTGAATTTCATCCTTTCCTTTGTGGTCTTTATACATTGTGGTTCAGAAACTCATGGCAGGACCACATAAACTGAATTAATACGGAAGGGAAGGTGAGAACTGATATAAATTCACCAGGAGGCCACAGGTCAGCATCCCACTGAGCCTTTGAAGAGAAGAACCTGGCAATCCATGGTTGCCTCTGCTGAAAACCCACCTGGTTCCACCTGTCTGTTATGGAAGGATGTTTTCTGGTGGCCATACCCCTCATCTGGGAATTTCTGCACCTCTGTGACCCTTCTAGGGTTTGGGTCAAGATTTGTGTTTGCTTTTGAACATCTGAAACTCCAGTAGGTTCTTCTTGGCCTGGCTGCAGTCACTATGAATTATTGGTTGTGCTGGTGATTGATTTTTCTTTGTCTTCCACATCTTCTACTCCCCCGAAATTGCTACTTACAGCAACTGAGGGCACAGGATAATGATTCCATCTCTTGCTGGTTTTTTTGCTTTTGGGTTTATTCTCCCCTGCTTCACTGGATCTCCCTTGGCTCTCCTTTGGAGTTTCAATAAGTCTTTTCCTCCTCTCTTT
>VZTR01000997.1:175523-215964 GCA_013400775.1 Chaetops frenatus | reverse complement strand
TTTTTTTTTTTTTTTTTTTCCCTCCCCTGTAATTATGGCTGTCTTCTTATTTTTTTGGAAAGACTAGAAACACTGGCAATAGGTGAGTTTTATTGCTATCAGTTGTCGTAAGTAATTTGTGCCCATTAATGTAGAAGAGGGACAACCTGCACGTTTAAGTATAAAATGACATTTATAAAGCTTAGGTGGCTTAAATATATTTAAAATAATTTTGGAGAGATAAACAATGCATCTTTTAATCTCTTCCCATTCACAGTGTGATTCTTTCCCCCCTGCCAAAAAACAAAACAATCTTTTTCCCCCCACTCAGTCTAGTTTTAAATAACCTGTGGGAAGGGGCTTCCGCTCCTTCATTTGAAGCTTATTCCAATCTAAATGACCTCACTTGCCCTTTTCTCAGTTTTATCCCATCACATCTATTTTTACCCTCTTGCTCTACATTAAGCTGTTCCTCTGCATGCCTGGGAAGAGGAAGAATTAGAACCTTAATGTTTTGACCACTTAGAGAATGAAAAATACAGGAGAAAATCAAGACCCATGTGCCTGGCTGCTGCCAGAAATGTTGTTCCAGAAAGGACTTGATTTAATCTCTTTGTGTAGTGCCACCACTCCTCAGCTTTCCCTCAGCCTAACTTATCTCCTGGCTCCCAGAAATTCCTCATTGTTCACTTCCAAGGGCTGAGAGCTCTCAAAAATGGAGATCCTACTTCTTCCTTGGCTCTTGGCTCCCTCCTGCCTGGCAGCTCTTGAATTTTCCCTCGGGCATTAGTTGGCCAAGCAATGTATATTTAGTTCTTTCATCATTTTGTTTTCTCCCTCCTTCGTCTCACCAACCCCTCAATCACTCTGCTGATTTTCTCCAAAACCTCCCCTAACTGGCGGCATCCTGCAGGCCTGTGGTTGTCCACTGCTCCCCTCAGTCCTCCTCCTCCTGCAGGGCATGGAAGTTGAGTTTGTAGCCTGACTTTTTTCGGTGTTTCCTGGTGCCCTGGATGGCGTGAGAAGGATCCTGTGTGTGCTTAAGGCCTTAGAGGGAGAGGTGGGCTATGGAGGAGTGAGAGCAAATCCTCCCATGGCTGTTTCTGAGCAGCTCACCCAGAAACAGCGGAGTTGTGTCAGGTATTGGCTTTGTGCCTCTCTCTTTGCTTTAATGCAGAAATGTAAATCACAATATCAGGGCCAGCAGGACAAAGGTTGTGTTCCTGCTGCTGTCCCAATGGCCAAGCAAATGGTACTGAGCAGGTTCCTTGAACCATCAGAACCTCAGTTTTCCCTTCAGCATTATTCTGTGTTTTCTGTCTCATGCTCTGAGAAATTGTGGATCCCCAGTCCTGGAAGTGTCCAAGGTCAGGCTGGATGGGGCTTGGAGCAACTGGGGATAGTGGGAGGTGTCCCTGCCCATCCCAGGAGGTGGAACGAGATGAGCTTTAAGGTTCCTCCCATCCCAAACCATTCCAGAATTTTATGACTATCACTTTGCTTTGTGTGTCCACGACTCTGAGATGGGGAGACCCCAAGGCCTTCAGGCTCCCCAGGCTTTCTGTGATATGTGCTGGGCTTCAGCTGGGTCTCAGCACCCACAATGTGCTTGGAAGGATCCATGCATGGATATCTGGAGAATGGAGAATCTGTGGAAGAGAAGGATTTGGGGAGACCTTAGAGCCCCTAAAGGGCCTCCAGGAGAGCTGGAGAGGGACCTGGGACAAGGAATGGAAGGACAGGACAAGGGGAAATGACTTTAAGCTGAAGGAGGATAAATTTAAAATAGATGTTTGGAAGAAATTTTTTACTGTGATGGTCAAGAACTGGCCCAGGTTGTCCAGAGAAGCTGTGGCTGCCCCTGGATCCCTGGCAGTGCCCAAGGCCAGGCTGGACAGGGCTTGGAGCAGCCTGGGACAGTGGGAGGTGTCCCTGCCCATGGCAGGGGGTGGAACTGGGTGAGCTTTAAGGTCCCTTCCAACACAAACCATTTTGATTCCACAATCTGAAGAGGAGGGACCTCATCACTCCCTCCAGCTCCCTGACAGGAGGTTGCAGTGAGATGGGGTCAGTCTCTCCTACCACGACTGCACTGAGAGGACCAGAGGAAACGGCCTTAAGATGAGAGAGGGGAGATTCAGATTAGATATCAGAAAAAATATTTTCACTGTTTGTGTGGTCAGGCATTGAAAGGAGCCGTCCAGGGAGGGCTTTAAGGAGTCACCATCCTTGGAGATGTTTAAGAAGCATCTGAATCTGGCACTGGCTGATGTGGTTTAGGGGTTACAGTGGCAGTGTTGGGCTGATGGTTGGACTGGATGATCTTGAAGTTCTTCCAGCCCTGAGGATTCCACGATTCCATGCCCCAGCCATGGCAGTGCAGCATGACCTGGATGTTGGCCAGCAAAGGGAGGCTGGCCCGTGCTGTGGCACCCAGGGAGCAGGGGTGGCTCTCTGTGTGTGCTCACACCTGATCCCAGCAAGTCTGTTCCTGCCAGCAGGCCTGGGCCTGTGCTGCCTGGCTGTGCCCATGTCCCAGCATGTGCATTCCCCATCCAGCCTTGGAGCACTGCTGGAATCCAGCAGGGCAATAAATCTGTAGGAATGATGCCTGCTTGCTCAACAGACACGATGCTCGTCCCAGAGCCACGTTGTGCCAGTTCTGCTCTTTAAACAAACATGGGGTTTTTGGATTTTTTTACCCAGGTGCAGCCAGTAAAGCTGTCAGAATGAGAAAAGGACTCTTTGCTGCCTGATGGAATCGTGTTTACAGGTGCCAGTTAATTCCAGTTCCTGTGCTGGGTTGCACTGGGTAGGAGTGGGAGTGACAGACCCTGCCTCAGAGCTCAGAGAGCAGTGGGTCTCTGGCAGGTAATAAAAATAATCTGCAAAGCTGTAAACTGGGGAAGGGTCTGGAGCATCAGGAGAGGCTGAGGGAGCTGGGAAAGGGGCTCAGCCTGGAGAAAGGGAGGCTCAGGGGGGACCTTCTGGCTCTGCACAACTCCCTGACAGGAGGGGACAGCCAGCTGGAGGTCGGGTTCTGCTCCCAGGGAACAGGGACAGGATGAGAGGGAATGCCCTCAGGCTGGGCCAGGAGAGGTTTAGATTGGATATTGGGAGCAATTTCTTCCCCCACAGGATTGTCCAACCCTGGCACAGCTGCCCAGGGCAGTGGTGGAGTCCCCATCCCTGCAGGGATTTCAAAGCCCTGTGGTTGTGGCACTTGGGGACACGGGGCAGAGGTGGCCTTGGCAGGGCTGGAGGAATGGTTGAACTCAAGGAACTTTGAAGGCTTTTCCAACCTAAACGATTCTGTGACCTAAATGTAGAATATTTGATCAAGAGTTACTAGGAAGAAACACATTTACAGCAACTTTTGGTACTAAAACTGCACCTAAGAATAATGAGGCCACTACAGCTGCTTCAGTCAGTTACAGCAGTTTGGTGGAACTTTTTGTCCTACTTCTGGGAACATTCCCAGCTGCATCAAAGTTTGTTTGAAGTTGTCCCATACCAACTGCTCCCCGGTTTCTCCTGCATTTCGCATTCTTTCTGCATTAGCTGACCAGACTTACTCACCAGGTGTCATCCTCGATTCCTGACTGCACAAGCCAATCTCGTGTCACTGGGATGTGGCCATGAGGCCTGGCAGGGAGGGAGTTCTGACTTGCCCTCCACAAACACCTCAGCGAGCCCACGAGCAGATTTGGCAGGAGCCCTTGCCATTAAAGTTCAGGCAAAGTGAACACCGAAGTCAGAAAAACGTGGCCCTCGGCCAACCCATGGAGAAAAAAAATCGGCCCAGATAATCCCAGGTATTTTTTGCAGTACTTTTCCAGACCTATTCCCATTCTGCTGGCGATTCACTCACCCATTTCAACAGACTCTCACTTCAAGCTTCCTCAAAGGCATGCAAAGCCTCTTAATTAATAATCCTGCTGCTCCTTATCACATCTGCCTTTGAGTGAGAGACAGGACAAATGGAACAGCGTTCCCATCTGAATCCAGGTCAGGATCAGATATAAACTGGGCAATGGTGGTGCTGAGGTGGCTGAGTGATCACTGCAGTGTTACGTAAGGTTTGCTTTAACTTCAACATGTTTTAGAAGATTTGTGGTTTTGGGATGAGTATGAGGCCAGGGAAAGGAGGTGAATGGCAGCAAGGACTGTATCTCTCCCTAAACTTTCACTTGCTGCCTATTCCTGCAGTATATAAACACTTTCTGCTCTGGATTGAGAGGTGTGAGCTGGATTGGCCAACCCTCAAGGTCCTCAGGACAGGCAGGAGCAAGACAATTCTTCAGATCAGCTGAGCATCGAAAGGGAAAAGGTGAAAACATGGAGAAAAAAAGCTGGAGGTTAAACACTGGAAGGGGCTGCCCAGGGAGGTGGTGGAGTCCCCATCCCTGGAATTGTTCAATAAATGACTGGATGTGACACTCAGTACCATAGTCCTCTTGACAAGATGGTGTTTGGTGACACACTGGACTCAATGATCTTGGAGAGGTCTTTTCCAACCTAAATGATCCTGGGATTCTGTGACTGCAGAAGTGGAGAATTTTCTAGGCAGGATTTTGAATGGACCTTGTATAATGTTGTGAAAACTGGTAGAAGTCTATAAAGGCTGGGATCAGGTCACTCAGGAACAGGTGTTTTACAGGAAGGGATGGCAGGAGATTTGGGAGCAATTACAGCCAAGAATCTGTGAGATTTGGCAACAATCCAGATGGGAGTGTTTGATGTGAAGGAGACGAGATGTTGAACATGACAAGGAGATGGTGACCTTGGGTGTTGTGTGAGTGTGGGTTATTCCAGCAGGGAGGGAGGAGCTGTGGTGGGAGATAAGGAGGTGTTCTTTTAACTGTGGTAAAAACCTGCCCAGGGATTTCATGGTTTCCCTCTCTGGAAGCATTCCAAACCCCCCTGGATGCGTTCCTGTGCCACCTGCTCCAGGTGACTCTGCCCTGGTGGTGTGGTAGGACTGGAGCATCTCCAGAGGTCCCTTCCAACCCAGATTATTCCACAGTTCTGTGAAAAGTGTTGGCAGAAGCACATCTGGGAAAGCTCAGGAAGGAAAGGACAGACCCAGCAGTGGAGGGTTACACCTGACACCGTGAGTGTCAAGGCTGGTGTCACCTGATGGGACATGAAGGGATCTCGATGTCAGCAGAGAGGGAATGAGGATTTGAAGAAGCACCAGGACATTCAGATCCTTACCTGTGGGGTGAAGGCAGCAGAGCAGACCAAGTCTCAAAAATGTGGTGTCCATTGCTATGGAGGAGAACTGGATTTCAGCTGCAGCTCACGAGGAGGAGGGGCAGGAGGTGGCTTTTTTAGCTGTTTTGATTTTAAATCACAAGTTCAAATTTATAATATTTTAAAGTCCCCAGACTGTCTCTCAGTATGAAATTTCTATTCTTTTTCAGGCATTCTTCCAAATGCTTTGAAAGAGTAATTAAGGTGAAGCAAAACCTTTCACTGAATTTAATTTAATTTTTTTTACTTTCTCATCTCTCAAGAATATCAAAGGAGTGCTATTTGAAAGGTCAGCCCTGGATGGAATGCAGTGCTTTTATTTGGGCATTTTTTCCACCATTTTTCAGTATTTCAGGTGTTCATTCTTGGTAATTTTTTTCCATGTTCTTTAAGGGTCAGCAAAGAGATACCCCGCAACCACCTTCTTCCTTGTCAGCCATTCAAGCATTCATTTCTGGTAATTTAGAGCCAGGTCACAAGGAATGAGACACAACAGATGGAACAACCTTATTGTCACTCTCTGAGGGCATCACTTGGAGCTTCTTTTCCAGACAGTGGAAAAGAAAATTGTTTTAAAATAGAGTTCATTTGAGACTTCCAGTTAAGGACTAAGGATGTGGAGCTGCTAGAGTGAGTCCAGAGGAGGCCACGGAGATGCTCCAAGGGCTGGAGCCCCTCTGCTCTGGAGCCAGGCTGGGAGAGCTGGGGGTGCTCACCTGGAGAAGAGAAGGATCCAGGGAGAGCTCAGAGCCCCTTCCAGGGCCTAAAGGGGCTCCAGGAGAGCTGGAGAGGGACTGGGGACAAGGGATGGAGGGACAGGAGCCAGGGAATGGCTTCCCACTGCCAGAGGGCAGGGATGGATGGGATTTTGGGAAGGAATTCCTGGCTGGGAGGGGGGGGAGGCCCTGGCACAGGGTGCCCAGAGAAGCTGTGGCTGCCCCTGGATCCCTGGCAGTGCCCAAGGCCAGGTTGGACAAGGCTTGGAGCAGCCTGGGACAGTGGAAGGTGTCTCTGCCCACAGCAGGGCATGGAACTGGATGAGATTTCAAGTCCCTTCCAACCCAAACCATTCCATGAGTTGAACACAACCTGAAAAGCATCGTATCTTTCTGGCATCTCTGAAGGAGAGCTGGAATGACCTTCTCAGCTGGAGACATTACAGACATCCACACCCAGCCTGAATTCTCCTGCCCAGTAGGATTTATTGTCCTCACATCATCCAGGCATTGGCTGATCCTTCTCCCACCTCCCTGGCTGCACATGTTCTCCCTGATCCTGTTCGGGGCTGAGCAGTCGTGGGGCCACCTGACTGCACAACCCCAGCAGGACACTTTGTTCTGCCAGAAGGGCCCCAAAACATCTGGGAGGGAGCCTTTGTGTCGGAAATACCCCCCCATTGTCCCACAGCTGGCAGTGGAGGGGAAGCATTGTCCCTTCTGCTCCTGCACAGTGCCCGAGCAGAGCAGGTGTTCAATCCCAAGAGATCCTGGGAGATCCTGTGAGCTCCTGCTGCCTCATCTGATCAGAGAGTCTGGCACTGGGATTCAAGAGATGGGGGTAATTAAGAACAGTTTAATTGTGTTAAAAGTGGAGGCAAGCAAAAATCACAGAAAAGACCAAATTTAGACTTTGGCCAGTATTAGCAATGCTACTCTGTATGAAAGGTCAGAGATTTGCTGACATGAACTAAAATCGAGGATAAGTAAGAATTGGAAGGATATAAATCTTGGAGGTACAGAAAAAGCAGGACTAATAATAAATTAATAAGGAGGACAATGATTCAAGACTGGCTGAGTTATTGAACACCTTTAAAAAAAAAAAATCTCCTAAAGAAGAAAACTACAAGAGAGTGGTTTGGACAGGATTTGAAGTGAGGAAGGAAGTCACTATAAAAAAACTGCAATTGGTAAAGAACAAATGGAGGAATCCTTGAAAAAAAAATGGAAAGAACAGAGATCAGCTTTGCTGATCTTGTCAAGTTGAATGTTAGAGAATGAACTGAGAAACTAACTCTATCACTTCCCAAAGGCAGCTGATGTGAACTGGGATAAATAAAGGAGAAAAAACTTGAATAATATCTCTGATAATTTTCCCCCTTCTTACTCAAAGCCAAAAAGGAGTCACTCCAGGTGAGACATTGTGTCCTCTAATACAATGGAGCCAATGTTGAGACCCAAATAAGAGTGCAGCTGTATGGCAGAAGAATTCCAGACAAAAGGCCAGATAAACACATGATTCCAGAGAAATATGACTGCTTCTACTGTTTATCAGATTTTATACAGTGCTGGATTTGGCTTGGAAAATTATTTAAAAGCATTTTAGAAAGAGACATTGTTGGATGAATAAATGCTGTCCATGAATTCAATAATACACATTGAGAAAGCGAGAGAGAAAGGATATACACGTTGGAATGTGGAGGGAGATGATTTGATTTAATATATTTTAAAATAACTTTTTTAAGAGTGTAAAAGACACACTAATGAAAAATAAAATTGATAATCATTTGGAAGGAGCTGAGGTTTTAAGAGAGGAAAGAGAAATCATATAAAGAGGCCTGGAAATGTTAACAATGGTCAGCAAAATGAGATCTGTACTGGGGGGAAAAAAAGCCAATGTTGAATTCAAAGGTTTAATAATCTCAAGTGAATGTTTTATTGGAAGTGGAAAATAGGGAATGATGGTGGTGTAGAGGAAATTGCCTTGTGCCTTACAGAGATGGAAACATTGGGGTGCAAATGGTTGTTGGGCATATGGAGAACCACATGCTGAACTCAGGAGGTCTGGGCAATAAAGTATCTGTGTGTTTGAAGGGTTGGATGCTGTCCTGAGGAAGGATTGAGGTGGGGTTTTTTTGGTGGAAACTGGGAAAAAAAACCTTCCAAGCCCTGCAGTTTCTGGAACATGAGGTGAGTTCTTTCTCCTGACTTACAGCCTTGAGCTGCCAGGCCAGATCCAACTGCAGACTGAAACCTCCTCAAAGCTCATGGGGACTCCCTGTTCACCTCTCAGCAATCAGCTTGTGGGTGGCAATATCTCAGGAACAGCTTTCCTCAGGTCCTGGGTTTTGTGCATATTCCTGGTTCTTCAGCTGCTCACTCCAATCACCTGGTTTGCTTCCCTGGATGCTGAACTTTCTCAGCCTCTGCCATCGTTCCCTGTTACAGAGGAGCTCACCAGCCTAGGAGATCTCAGCTGCTCCTCCTGGTGTGCCTGAGCTTCCTCCTTGGAGCTGGAAACAGCCCTGGGATGAGAGGTGGGAGGTACAGGAGCCACCCTGTGTGGCTGTGATCAGGTAATCAAGGGACATCCCTGCCAGACAGTGTCCATGGGGAGGCAAAAGGACTGCTAGCAGCTGCTCAGCCCATTGCTGATCCTTGTCATCTATGTGGGGTTTTGGGATTGTGTTCCTTTCATGTAATTAACTGTACAATTTTAGGTTTGAGTTGGACCAGCTGCTCCAGTCTGATGGGATGAATAGAGTCATGGTATCATAAAATATCCTGAGTTGGACAAGATCCACAAGGATCTTTGAGTCCAACCCCTGGCCCTGCACAGACACCCCAACAATCCCACCCTGTACCTGAGAGCATTGTCCAAATGCTCCTGGAGCTCTGGCAGCCTTGGGAGTGTCACCATTCCCTGGGTCAGCCTGTTCAGTGCCCCACCACCCTCTGGGGGAAGAATCTTTTCCTGATATCCAACTTAAACCTTCCCCATTCACAGCTCCAACCATTCCCTCAGGTCCTGTCCCTGGTTATTAGAGAGAAGAGAAATAGCACCTCTGTTTATCAATTTCCTGGTACAAACATGCAGAGCAAGTTGGACATCAAACTTCACCTCAGAAGGGAATGCAAAGTTATTTTCCCAGATATTGCCAGAAACGTGAGTGAAGGGCAGTGCTGATTATCTATAACAATATTACTGGGAAATGCCTGGCTTCAGCACTAGAAACACCCTCTGAAATAAAAGCTTTGTCCCTGGTCCTGGAGATATTTCTGCCTTGTTGCTGGAGCTAAAAAATGCAGACTCTGAAACACCCAGATGTGGCTGTTGCTGTCAGATCCTTTCCCAGTGTCATCAGGGCTGTGTCCCAGCCCAAGGGGCTGCCCAGGGAGGTGTTGGAGTCCCCAGCCCTGGAGGTGCCCAAGGAATGACTGGATGTGGCACTCAGTGCTCTGGGCTGGGTGACGAGGTGGGGATTGGCCACAGGTTGGACTTGATGGTCTTGGAGTTCTTTTCCAACCTCAGTCGTTCTGTGATTCAGAGTTTTTGTTTCAATAGACCACAGCTGGGTGTTGACCACCATGTGGCAGAACTAGACTCTCTTCCTCTAGTTTATTAAACCCTTTTTTTCATTTTAGGAAAGAGAAATCCTACATTTGTCTAGGGAAAGAAAACCAGCCTTCTGCATTAGGTCTTCTCTGCTCCCCTCAGTGGGAAAATACTCTAAAATCACACAGTGGACTGGGCCTATCAGCATCCTGGGGGAGATGTCACAGTTTGATTGGATTGAGGGACTCCAAGGTGGGAGAAAAGAGGATGTGTGGGGAAGGGATAACAAACAGGCATCACAGTGTCCCTGTCCCTGCTCACCAAGAATCACAGAGTCACTGAGGCTGGAAAAGCCCTCCAAGATCCTCAAGTCCAACCCTTAACCCAGCACTGTCACTAACCCATGCCCCAGGTGCCACATCTACATTTCCTTTGAGCATTTCAGGGGATGGTTACTGTGGCATTTCCATAGGCAGCCTAAGCAGAAAGCAAAACTCACCACTGAAAAATTTGAACCAAATCTCAATTTAGAGCCGGTCTTGGTAAGGTCTGTCCTGTCTGAGGTCCTGATCCTGGAACCAGACCTTTAGGGCTCAGTCCTTACTCTCGGAACTGATACCAGGAGTTTAATCTTCAGCTTCATAAATACATCTTTTATTTGCATAGTGAAGGCACCTCTTGCCAAAGGAATAACCACAGATTGGTTTGGGTTGGAAGGGACCTTAAACACCATCTAGTTCCAACACCCAACCTCCAAAGTTTCTCAACTCAGTGTATTTTATCTCATGCTGAAGGAACTCAATTTCATGTTTTAAACCCATGGAAAATGAGGTATCAACTGTAGAGACTCTGTAAGAGAATAAATGCTTTAAAATAAGGAACATAGGGGAAAAAAAGCCCCAATTTTTTAGCAATTTCAGTAGATTTTCTTTCTTTGTGCCTGTGTCTGATGGCTGAAAAAACTAATTAGATAATACAGCTAGAATAGCAGGGAGATTTTCTGTAGAGGAATCTGATCCCTGAGACTAATTATTATCCTCCAGAAGGCTGGGCTTCTTTATTTCCTGGGTTAAGTGCAATGTAATCCTTTGCACTGGAGGTTGTACCTGGAAATGCAACTTGGATCGCTGTGCTTTGAGGATTGACTTGTTTCAAAACCATATGGACCCAAGTAAAGAAAAAGAAGCACATTCTTTTAAAAAAACCCAAAACTAATTAAAAAACCATACCTCCCCTGTTAAAAAATCCCACTAATTCCCACCCAAACTCCAGAATAACAAAAAAGGCACATGTGCAAAAGAATATTTAAATTTTTAGGAGAAAATCCCATGACCACAGAAGGGAAGAGGGAATAATATTAAAGACATTTAAGGTGGAATATTCCATCAGATCCCAGAAAACATTTCTGATGACAGAACAACTCAGGTGGCTGCAAAGAACAGATCATATGAAAGTGGCATTTAGGGGGATCCCAATTGCCACAGGAGCCTGAGCCAGTGCAGGCAACCTTTGGAGAAGCTGTCTTGCCTTTGCTAAATCACAGAATAAATCAGGCTGGAAGAGATTTTGGAGGTTCTACCACACACTCACGGTCTCAGTAGATCAGATGAGTTTTGAATATCCCCAGGTTTGGCTGTTCCTCCACCTCTGAGGCCCCAGAGGTCTGATCAGCACCAGTGATAATTTTTTCTCTCCTACCAAAATTACCTTTTCCCTGCTGTCACTTGTGTCTGCCCTGTCTCAATGCTTCAGTCTTCTGGGAAGAGTCTCTACCCCATATTTATACCGTGCTCTAGGTAGTTATAGACAAGGATGTGGATGTTTCCAAGTCCTTCTCCAAGGTTCAACAATTCCAGTGCTCTTGTCATCTCTGTCCACATCATGCACTCCTAGAATCATAGAAGGGACCTTAAAGACCATGTAATCCCACCCCCCTGCCATGGGCAGGAAACCTCCCGCTAGACCAGGGTGCCCCAAGCTCCACCCAGTCTGTCCATGAATGTTTCCAGAGATGGAGCCTTCACCCAGCCATCTACCCTGTAAATTCCCAACAAAGTCCCAGAAGAGAAGGAATATAAATAAGTTCTTTTAGATGCAGTGAATCCAAACCCTCCTGGAAAACAGTTGCTGAAAGTGCTCTAAGCTGTAGGTGCTGTCAAATAGAGAAGATTTTTGGCCCAAAAGACAGAGTTTGCATCTCCAGCTTCCTTTCTGATCCAAGGGTGAGGTTCAAGGAATGGTGTCAATCCCTGAAATCTCCAACACCTTGTTCCTACCTAAAGGTGATTTTCCATGTGTTTAAGACCAGCTCTGACAAGGATGGAAGTGAGGAAAAGTGCTGTGGTTTAGGCTCTTTCATCCATGGATTAGAATGACACGTTGGTTATCAGAAATCTCCTTCCCAAACAATGAAAATGTTGAAGTCCTTTTGATAATATTTTCAAGTAATTTAAATAAAAAATTAATTGAGGAAAAAATATACATTCTATCCATTTTGGTCTCTTTTTTTTTTTCCAGATAATTATTATATATTCATAGGGAAATGGATAATCTGCTTTCCAATTCAATGCTTTTATCTTTTTATGAATCAAATTTCTCAAAGTTTGTAATTTTCCACACATTACTTTGCCTTGGCCAGAACACAAATACTCCTTGTTAATTAAGATCACTTTGATATTTAAAAAATATTTTTCTTCATCAAAAAGGTCACGGGGCAAATTGAAATGAGCCTTTTTTAGAACAAGTATGGTGAAATCTTCAAACTGATTCATGTTCCTTGCTAGAAACTCACCTTTCCTGGGGAAAGTTCCACATGAAATAATTTTTTATGATTTCCCTGGAAGACAAACCTGGAGTTTTCAACCAGCTGCATTCCAAACATTAGTAGTGGTCTGTAAATTTTTATTCTGTTTGGAAGAAATGGCTCCTACACTGACATTACATTTAGAAGATTCCTGTTAAGGATCTGAGATGTAAAACTTGCTGAACTTATTCTTTCAGGATCCCCAAATCCCTGCCCTTCCAATAAAAGCCCTTTATGACCCTGATTTCTCTGCAAGGAATTGGTTTCTATAAAAGCACTTCATGCTGGGAGTGAGAGGGGTGCACAGGCTGTGTAAGTGATGGAATCACAGAATTACAGAGTCACTAAGGTTGGAAAAGACCTCCAAGACCATCATGTCCAATCGTCAAGAATTCCAGTCTGGGCAGGAGTGAGATTTCTCATTGGTTTTGTACCTAAATCCAACTGATACTTTTGTTGTTGTTTTCTTATCTGTGGGGTTTTTGCAAGGAGGAACTGAGAGAGAAAACAGGAAAAATTACAGGTGACCTATGGCAGAACAAGTAGTTTCCCATTTTTTTGTCATTCACATGCTGTTCTATCCTTATTTCGTGCCCAAATCTCAATGACCCAGCTGTCCAGCACCATTCCGAGACTTTTACTTTGATACCTGCCATGAACTTGAAAATTTTGGGGTCAGGGCTCTCCAGACTTTCCTGTTTAATATTTCCCTGAAAAAGCTGTTACAGATCTCATCCATCTCTGTCCTGAGTGAGGGAACATCAACCAGGTGAGAAGTGGCAGATCCAGACAAATCCTTCAGAGCCATCATTATCCTTCCTCCAGTCCCATCGATTTCCCTGGAGCTGCCAAAAGATAAATAAGATTCCAAAGCATTTTAATGAGCGAGTTGGATTGGGGAAGTTTTCTAGGTCTTTGCAGGCCTTTATTTAAGAGAGGAATATACCCTGGATTGCATTTCCAGTTGTACTGGTGTGATTTCAGAGCAGAGTCAGATTTATACCAGAGTTACATGGGCACAAGGAAGAGAGGGATTGGACAAATTGTGTCTAAAGCCCCAGTGGATTTGAGAGCCTTCTCCAGCAGCTTAGGTAGCTTTTCTTTCTATCCTTAGCAACACAGCCCTGCTTAACCCTCCAAGCTGTGGTCAGTCATTTTGAGGCCAGTTTGATTGACAGCAGGTAACCTGTTAACATTTTTCCCTGCCTTTTCCAGTGTGTTTGATGCTGTAGGTGGCTGGTTGGATGTGTTGCTTTTCAAAATTATTATTTGGTTGATTTTATTCTTAATCCCTTGGATATTCTGTAAGAAAAAGTCATCTTGAGCCAGAGGGATGAAGTATTTCAATGTAAGTACAAAAATCTGCATTGAGACTTCTCTTTTTTCTCTAAAAGGGTGTATTTGGGCAAGATAAGCATTTTCCTTTGCAGATTAAAGTAGAATTCCCTTTCAATTCTGACCCTTCAAATGGATAATATTAATCTTCACTGTATGGAAACTGTTTATATTTCTTTTTTTGTTGTTGTTGTTGTGGATATACAGCTTTGTAAGAGCAGATCTGACAGACCCTCTAGGCTGGGCTGGGTAATCAGCTCTATCACCCAAAACTCAACGAATGATATTCCCTTTAATTGGTCATCCCTTAACAATCATGTGAAATTATTCCCCAAGAAAAGTAGTATTGGGAAAGCATATTATGGTTTGTCTTGTATTTTATTTTTTCTGTACTTCTTACAATATGATTTAAAAGGTTAAAAAATGTACAATAAATCCTTGGGAAGCAGTTTAGATTTCTGGGAATGAAGTCAGCATATTTTGGATCACCATTTGTCCAGTGACTACAATTTGGATAATGGGTTTGTTTGGAAGTGAAGCTCCAATGTGGGGCTTGTGGAGAAAAAGTGAAACCCACCTCTCTGGAAGCTGTTGGAAAATAGAGAAATGAGGTTTTTTTTTCCCTGGAAATGATGAGTCGGAGTGATGGATTGACCTTTAACTGGGAAATAAATAAGTGAATAATTGCTTGGTGAAATGTGTACGTGGAAAGAATAAATCATACTGAAATCTTTTGGGTGTGCCTGAATATAAAAAAGCAGGGATTTGTCACAATAGTGGTTTTTCAAATGGTGCCTAATGTTTCTTTCTCACCCAGATGAGGTTAAACTTCCATTTATTGCAGCATTTGCTATAGTACAACATGCACAAATATTTCACTTGAGGGAATTGTGGTAAGAATATAATGGTTTTGTTCTAAAATGTAGAGAAATTCAGCATTTACAGCTTTTTGAATACTGCAACAGTGACAAAATTCCCATTAATGGCAGCAGGCACCAAACTGATCCTCCAAAGAATAAATTGTGATTATCACAATTATTCAAATTAGAACTTCATTTAGCTGCTGCAAGAGGGGTAACCAGGAGCAAACTGAAGGAACTATTTCATTATAAACACATTTACTGTTTTCTAATTAATTTGTGAGCACTAGAATTTTCTTTTATAGTGAGAGATTTTTTGAAAGTTACCATAGAAAATTAATACCAACTAAGAAGAGAATTAAGAAAATGAATTGGATGTAGGTGTTTGTGGCCAGAATCCCTTTTTGCAAGACACAATTCTACTGAATCCTAACTAACAATTCAAATGATTTCCTATCTGTGAGCAGGTAAATGACCAGAAGATGACACCTCTAAGTGCCATTTTTAGAGTCTCCCTTTAAGTCTGAGTAATTAACTCAGAGTAAACTGGGGAATCACTGTTCATATTCTTGGAATAAATGTATTGTACTCATTACAGCCAATATTTTAACAGTTGTAAAAATAGTGTTAATTATTTTCTTTTTTTCCATGTTAAAATCAAAGTGTTTTATTTTTTTGGCATAATAGTTTCATTCTATGTGAGGTCTGAATTTTTTAGCAACTGGCTTCCATGACAATATATTTGATAAGGGCAAGTGAGAAAGAGTCTTGTCTTCATCTGGACAATTACAGTAAAACCACTTGTGCTCAAAATGTGGGGTGCAACCACCAGATTGAAACACTAAAATCAGTTTATCTTTAAAAGTGAAGGAGACCTACAAAAACTAGGCCAAACCAATTTCAAATTTTCCCACTGTTTAGCAGAACCAAGTTTTGTAGTTCTATTTGATGCCTTGTAATATTTGTTATTTGTTTGCAGAACTGCCAGGAATTTTTCATCCAGAACTCAGCCCATTATGGCATGGCCCATTCTAAAATGAGCCTGCTCTGCCCCTCAGTAAGCTCAGGACTGGTTGTGTGCTATAAAGTGTAATCATAACACAAAGAAATTCAGCTTTGTTTTGGTTTCTGTTACACTCCAGTCCATGGGGTTAAAGGGTTACATGAGAATCTCAGTGCTGTGCTTGTAAAAATAAAGCTGAAATAATCACTGGCTCTGATAATTCCAGAGGAAAACCTCAAAAATATAAGCAAAGAAGACACAAACCTCCAAAGGACAACAATACACTCCTTGTGGGTTTTGCTAGGGGTCTGGCTCATGTTTTTTGCGTCTCGGGGACGACTGACACTGCCTGGATTCCCACTGGAATCTGCAGGGTTTCAGGAAGGTTTCACTCTGAAGAGCAGGGTTATGGATGCTCTCCTTGCTGTACTTCCCTGTATCTCCCTGATTCATGAATTGCTAAGAGTTGTTGGTACAATCTGCTCATGATGGAGCTGTTGTGAGGAGCACAAACCTCGCTCCCACACCAGTCAGGCTCTGACCCTTCCCGACTCAAACAAACCCCGCTCTGTTTTTCCTTCTCTTTGTAGCTACCTTTAAGCAAGAGGGATGTCTCAGGTGCCTGCTGACTACCTGTCAACCACCAGCTCCTACAACTATGAGCCACCCCTCCCCTCCGTGGCTAAGGCCAGCACCCTCACCAAGGTCCCTCCAGCCAAAAAAATAACCTTCTTCAAGAGTGGAGACCCTCAGTTTGCAGGAGTCAAGATGGCCATCAACCAGCGGAGCTTCAAGAGCTTCAACGCGCTCATGGACGACCTCTCCCATCGGGTCCCGCTGCCCTTCGGGGTCCGGACCATCACCACCCCTCGAGGAATACACTGCATCAGTGAGCTGGACCAGCTGGAGGATGGAGGCTGCTACCTGTGCTCCGACAAGAAGTACGTGAAGCCCATCAGCATCACCTCCGGGGGACACAGGCCGGCCCCGCCACGGAACGGTCGCCCCTCCAGCACCATGAGGAGAGCGGCCCAGGAGGGCAAGATGGAAGATTATTCCTCTCCCTTCACTCACCATGGCCCCAGGATACCCAAGAAAATCACTCTGGTTAAGAATGGGGAAAGTGGATTCCGGCGCTCCATCATCCTGAACCGCAGAAACGCCCGGAGTTTCAAAACGCTCCTGGATGAGATCACCGACATCCTGCAGTTCCCGGTGAAGAAGCTCTACACTGTTGATGGGAAAAAGGTAAATATCTCTGGTGCTGGTCACTTGTTCAAAAAGGAGTTATCACATTCCCTGTGATGCAAATCCTTTAGTTCATGGGTCCAAAAGTTTATCCACATTACCTTAATCCTTTGGGCTTTGTCACATTAATCGCTTCTCCATTAATTACACAAAAGATTGTTGGAGGAGAATGTTGTTCAGCCACACAAGAACATAATGCCAAATACTGTTTGGGGCCAATAGGAGGTTTGATGTTTTGCAGTCAGATATAAAACCCCTTCTAGTTGTAGTGTTTCCCACCTTTTTTGGGGGGGGTGTGTCCCAAGAGAGGTTCAACTTTTCCATTCCTGACCGCTGGGAATTCAACAGAATAAGGTGGCCCTTAGGTAGCACCTTGTGGTTGCACAGTTCCTCACAGAACAGGGTCCTGCTCATGATGCGGGATCCTCAACATTATGATAAAATAACCAATTAACACATGGGTAATTAAGGTTTGAGTGGGATCAAGAGACACTTTTTAATTGATGAATTGGTGAATCTGCTGTGGAGGCAACTCTTACAATAAATCCATGGCATGACAATCCCTTCATTCTTCTGTTCCCAAAGGAATTTCCTGACAAACCTGAGATTCTCTTGACTTCTCCATCTCTTTTCAGCTAACTAAGCTTTGCTTCCATTTTTTTGGAAGGGATCTCATGAGCTGTCCTGATTTGTCCCTGTCCCTGCAGCTGAGTGGAGATTCCCAACTCCTTTTCCACTTTTCCCACCTTTACAGAGCTGAGTGCCAGCTCCTCAGAGGTAAAAACACAACCACTTGTGATGTCACTTTCTGAGCCAGGTGACTGAAATGACCCAGGTTCAAATGACCCATTATCCAGGAGGGGAAAAAATGCAGGAATATTTTGCAATAAAATCATTTTGACCTGGCACAGGGACAGGAATGTGCAGGAGGAAGGAGAGAGGGAAGGGATAATTTAAGGCGTCCTTCCTGGTGGGAGCACTGTGTCTTCTCACAGAGCTTTCTGCTATTCCCACCACTCTGGAAAGAGCTTCCAACCAAACCCAATCCTGCTGCCAAAATATTTTATAATCTATGAATAAATAACTTCTTTTGCCACTGATTTCTCCAGTTTTCAAGACTTGGACTCCTGCTCAGTCCAGGTGGACATAATAATCTTACGAGGTGATAGCAACTTCCTCTTCTTCAATTTATGAGAATTTTCACTGGTTTCTCTAAAGAAAACTTTTGCCTTCTACTTCTTAGTGCAGTCTTAATGTTCCCCTTGTAATTCGTAAAGGAATTTCCCAGAGTTTTCCTTCTAGTCATTGTAAACACCAATATTTTAGGTGGGATATGCACTATATATACACTCTGTAAACACAATATCTTCAAGTCAATGATCCTGGAGGTCTCTTCCAACCTTTCCATGTTTTCCACCTGCAGAAATGTTTTGGTCAACCACTTAATCTCTCCATGGTCCCTTCAGATTCTGCTCTTTAAATATGAAAATTTTCATCGCTGTCTTGTCAATAAGGAATTGATTTTCTATACCTTAATAATTTTATTTTCACTCCTTTAATTCCTGTTCAGAATATCACAGTGATAGGTGAAGATGGGTCCAACCTCAGCAACATTATCATCTTACACATAATTAGGAGATATGTGAGTATTAATACCTTTCCTGGGAATCTTTTACAGTGATTTTTTTGGCCATTATTCATTTTAGTAATTTACCTCCAGCTTTTAAACTGTTCACTACTGTTCATTTAGCAACCATACCTATTAGGGTTTCCTGTTGCTCTAAGCTTGGGTGCAAAGCATTTAACCCTCAAAAATATTCATTCTATCTTGGATTTTCCAATATTTTCCTTTTGCATGGATTCTCTAAACTATCTTGGTTCTTCTTCTAAGTTTTCTTGTCATAGCTCAGCATCAAGACCTCTGTTCCTGATACACAGTGGGATGTATCTGAGTTTTCACCAGGTATAACTGTTTCATTGAGGAGTGAAATTGTGAATTCAATGCACAGTTTTGTGAGCTTTCCTGAAATAATCTCCTTCAGCTGGTGCTGGAGTTTAATTTTAGCTGTACATCTTGTCTTTACACTTAAATTTACATTTTCTGTTAAAGCCACTGTAAGGAAGCTTCCATTCTTCCATGATCATTCAAAGGTATCTGCATGTTTCATATTTCTTGGGTATTTCCCTTTTTCTTTGAAGAATAATTCAAATTTTCTTTAAATAATTTTGTAAACGTCTTTTATCCCAATTATCTATGCAAATTTTTTCCCCCGTGACTTTGTACAGAGATCTTTCTGGGAAAGAGGGCTGGGATTGAGTAGAACAGCAACTTTTGATATTTATTGCCATATTTTGACAGATTAGCAGAATAATTCCTAAGCAATGCATCTGGACTACTGCTGGATTGACTTAGACTGGCTCAGAACGACAAAATTCACAGCATTTAATAGCAGGTTCACCATGTCTCTTTTTCAGACAGTTTTTCCTTGGTCTCTTGAAAACCAAACACACAAAAAAAGGGGAAAATCTTCTGTCCCACATGTTAATCAATCTTCCATCAATGAGAGAGATGCTCAGAGACCTCAGAGTGTTTGTTCTTCAATCTCCTTTTGTTTCTTCTACTACTGTAGTTCCAGATCTAAACTTAAATCCTAAAATAAGTTAAATCACCTCTGTCCCAGTGGCTCTGTTTTGATCTGCTCCATTTTAATATTTTTACCATTTTATTGAGTAAATTTAGGACACTTTAAAATTTCAAATCTTTATGTGGATATAAACTTAGACACACATGGAACAGGCTTGTTTTGTGTTCCTTTAATGGAGTATTGATTTGAGAAAGCAGAGAAAAGTGATTTCTTCCTTTTGTAGTCCAAAAATTTTTCCAGTAAACATCTAAGCTTAATTCAATCATAAATCAAAGTTAAATCATAGAATCTGACAATTTTAAAGCCCTGATTCTCATGGAAGTAAATCCAGTTTGGTTCCATTGATATTTACATATTTCCATTTTCATTCTAACTCCTGAAGCCCTGAGTGAGGTGAAACTTGTATTTTTAATCCTAAATATCAAGCAGATTTCCTACTAGGAAATCCGATTTCCACTGAAGAAAGTAGGTGTGAAGTGTTTGAACACCAATGCCATCAGGGCAAATAGGCCATTTTTCCAAATTAACCAAGATTTTTCTTGCCTAGAAATGTGATGACTATGGGACTGGAGAAAAATTTAATTCAGTTTTAGGTACACAAAACCAGTTAAATTTTCAGCAAGAAAAGAAGTGCAAACCATAAAGATTTTTTTCAGGTCAAGCCACTGGTTGGTGTTTTCTAGGTGATTAACTGGAAATAATTGGATTAACTGGCCAAATAGAGAAATTTGTTATTTAGGTTAACATCGACACGCAATTAACTGGTCAGTGAAACTCTGTGCACATTGTTCCACTAAAATATAGACAATCCTGGACTTAATTCATTAGTTCACCGAAATCTTATTGTCTTATGGGGCATTTGGGATGGGGGAAACATTTTGCCTGTTGGACCCTCTTTATTAATTACAGAACATTGGAAGACTGACTGAGACTACTAAATTAAGCTAGGCCTAAGTTTTCATATACCAGTTATAAAGTACTACAGATACTTAGATATTGGCAAACACAACTACAGGACTTTACATCCAATAGCTGATGAGACTGTTGGAAATCACATATTTTCTAGTTTTTACTGGGAACATCAGTTCTACACTAAAAAGAGAAGCAGGTGTGCAGATACCTCTATAAAAATAATTGTAGGTTATCTTCTCCATCAAATGACCTTTTCACTCCATTCTGGGAAGTTTTTATACCACATAGTGGGTTTTCTTCCTCATGGTCTAAACCACAGGAATGCACCTCTGCTCAGATCCCCACCACCTGCCTCTGGAGAGGAAAGGATGTCTCTAGGGACAAAGAGACAGAGATCACAGAAAGGGCAGAAATCCTCCCAGGCTGTAAGGAATGACCTGTAGGATTATGAGGCAGCAACAGAGGATTTCCCTTACAAATGGCAATTATCCAGGGCCCACCAGCTGAACAGTCATTAAGACTTTGTTAAGTCACAGGAACCCAGCACCATGACTGTGTCCAGGCACAGATGTCCTGATTTCTGCATCGCTAGGCCTTCCTTCTACTGGCTGTCCTAAATTAAAGCAAAAACCAAACTAAACTTATCCTTAAAATCCAATTCTCCTCCTCAGATGGCGTTTGAAACCACACTGTGAGATGGCAAATAGTCCACATAGTTTATGGCTACTGGTGGCAATTACCAAGAGCAACTCAAATGGGATTTATCAGCCCTTGGAAGAGTTTTCCTGGGGATGTGGCCAGTTTTATGTTCGTTGGAGTCAGGCCAAAGCTGAGATGTTTTTTTTGTTTGGGCTCACTCAAGGCTGACCGTAAGTTGCTACATTTAATGAGTGAATCTGACCCGGTTTTGTTGTGAGGAGGTCGAGTGGATGACCAGAGGGACTCGATTGTGCCTCGGATTCTGTGAGTGAGAGCGTTGCAGGAGGAGTGCTGTGTGCCACCAAATTTCCTTGAGGGATCAGAGATTGGCCATGCAGGTTAATCAGGGGAGCAATCATGAGTTAAGGAATGTTTCCTCAGGCAGCACAAACTGGAGGCTGTAAAGGATTAGTTATTAGGAACTACTTGGGGTTAGAACCCTCAGTTTTCTCCTGTGTTTGTGTGGAATTTGGCACGGGATGCACTTAGGCAAGACCAACCATTCTGGGGCAAATCAAGCCATCTTTGACCCCGTCCCAGTCTTGGAGAAAGACAGAATGGCCCAAATGAGGTGACTCCTTCCCTGGTGTATCTTCCTCATCTCCAGCAACCTGTAGGATAAGATTTTCAGCCCAAAGAAGCACAATGAGCCCCCACAGCTATTCCAGTAGCCAGGAGAGTATCAGGGCACAGATTCTGGCACTGTGATAATCTGTGGATAATCAAACTCCCTAGCACCCAAAATAGGGTCTAATTCCCACAGGAATTCCCATGTTCAAGCCATTTCCTAGAAAAGCTCTCTGGCATGTGTTAACTCACAGATCTGCCCAGGAATTGCCTGGGAGGGTGCCAGTTGACCCAGGCTTTAAATGCACTAAAGACCGCTCTAAGGAGAGTGGTAGAGGCAATGCTGTTCCAGTGCCCTGGAACCAGAACTGATCTTATTTAGCAGTAAAGACAGAACTTTTATTTTTAGCTGTTATTAGCCAAGCTGGTGGCCTAGCTATTATTACTAAGTAGCTCTTGATAATAGTGACTGCATTTACAGCGACCTAGGGGTGCAAGGCCAGGAAACAGGCTTGTCTGACATATTTCCTGACTCAGATTTACACATCCATAGAGCCATTCCTGGGACATCTGTAGGCTGCCCGCAGGCATCCTCTGGGCCACTCATGTTTGGGCTCTCTACCAAGCTCATCTGTCTTAATGACAGGTGTCATCAAGACCCTGATGGAAGTGCAGGAGGAAAACGGGACACATGGAGGCAGATAAGCTGGTTTAAAATGTGGTGTGTGTGTGTGTGTGTGTACATAAACAGTGAGAGAGGAGAGGTGATAATTTGCCTCAGTGGGATCGTTAATTTTCTGGTTGCTCGTTGACGTATTCACTGTGACACTTGGTTTCTGCGCTCAGGTATGAAGGTTTGCAACCAATTCCAGCCCCTGGTCTGGAGCAAACCGTTGTTACCAAGCGAGCTGTGCCACTTTTCCACCCACCACGAGTGTGACTCATGGTCTAAAAACAAACCACAGGTTTCAGGTTCGATACTCTCTGATTCCGTGCCAAAACCACAATGACTCCAACGAGATTTACACAAGCGATCTGTAAACCTCAGCAAAACTTTCCATGAACCTCATCCACAAGAAGATTCATATCCAGGTGTGTTTTGTGAACCTTTGAGATGCCCTGAGATCATCTGGCCCCATGCCTCACAAGGTAGAGTTAAAGGGACCCCTAGTTTAGCCGCTTTCTTATCTAACATGCAGCAAATCTGATACTTTCTTATCTAACATGCACCAAATGCAGATGATTCCTTTAGCCTGAGGAGGTTTTGTTCTTTCAGTAATAATGGAGCAAAGTGTAATTGCTTTCTAATCCTTTTGAATTTAATCCAGGGCAAAGACATTTCCAATCATGTTATTGAGTATATGCAATAATCATGGAATCGTGGAATATCCTGAGCTGGAAGGGATTCCCAAGGATCATCCAGTCCAACCTCTGGCCCTGCACAGGACACCCAAAAAATCCCACAATGTGCCTGAGAGTCTTGTCCAAACCCTCCTGGAGCTCTGGCAGCCTTGGTGGTATGACCACTAATTTTTCCTAATTTTTCCTAATAGCAATATAGAAAATTTTACCACTCATTTATCTTGTCCTTATGGACTTCAATTATGCTACCAAAAGTTTCTGCCAGGCTATAGGTACCTCCCTCAACTATTTATGGCATTTCTGGGTTTTCCCCAAAACAAACAATTTTCTTTCTAAATGGAAATCATTTTGAAAAAAAATAGTTGAATTTTTTACGGGTACAATTTTGTCACATTTAGGTTTTTTTCCATCTTAAACAAATTTTAGAAAGTACTTATAGGAAAATTACTCAAATAGTTACCAACATTTGGAAGCTTAGAACTCTGGAAAGATTACAGACAGTTAAAGAAGAAAAAAGCCACCCCAGACTTACAAAAAGCAGATTTGTCAATGCAACAAAGAGCACAAAAGTGCACAACAATCATTTAAACTTGATATAAAAATCCTGTATGGGAGTTTAATTTATGGGGGGAAAAAAAAATTGAGCCAATAAAAACAGCTCTATATCAGTAACAGGTAAATTGCCAGAAAAAAATCAGGGTTCATCAGAAAAAGTTTGTTACAAAATATTTTATGAGAAATGTGAAGCTTTTCCTGTTGATGGTTCTCTTTATAGTGCAGGAAAGCAGCACTAAATAAAAGTGGACTTCAGGAGAGTAAGATTTGTCACCATGATCTCTCTATTTATTAGTTTGCTGAGAGTACAAAAAATAGCAGAATTCCACCCTCTCCTGGAAAAACTGTGAATTTTCTGTAAGTACTTTCAGTAGAAATCATGGTTTCTGCAAAGAATTTTCACAGGAAAGTCTGTGGGGTTTTTTCATAGGGAAATTACGTTTTACAAATACAGATTTGGGAGACTTTAGCCAGTAAAAGGAGAGGAAAAGAGAGGATTTTTACATATGCATCATTTTTCTTCTTCCTCTTGGGCCTTGAACGTGGAATTCAAAAGATTCTGCTACAACTCATAGCAAGGTCTGCAAGTAGAAGTAAAAACTTTCCCACTTTTCCTATTTGTATTACGGGCTTTGCAAATTGAGACTGAAACCTGGGCTCAATAACAAGAAAAATACTCAATTAAACCAAAAGTTTCAGCTGAATAAGAGCTGCAGAGCTTCTGGAATCCTCAGATTGTACCCACAGTGTTTGTGCTGAGAGACATCCAGGATGGGAAGACCATGGACCAATTCCCAATGGATTTGTGAGCTTGATCCAGGAGGGTTTATTTCCTTAATCTCAGCTCCTACAGATAACTGGAGCATAACTACGCTGTCCTTCCCTCTTTCCCCACCATTTCACACTGGAATATCTTCTCATCTTCGATGTAAATATTCTCTATATGAAAGGAGTGACTTTTGACAATTTCTGGTCATGGGGAAAAGCTTGAACTCCCAAATTGGATCCTTCCCACTGACTCAGCCACCACAAGGCTGAGCACAAGAACCAAATGCTTCACATTTTTCAAGGCACATCAATTTTTAAGCTAATCCTGCCCCAGGAGAGGATCAGGGCAGGCTCTTGGGGTGGAGTGGATGTTACTCTGACTCATCATTTTCAAACACTGATGTTGGATGGACCAGATTTAATGAACCCAATGCCAAAGGGGCAGGTGGGGGACTCTGATTTCAGTCAGAAGGTGAAAAATACCAACAGCAAGACTTTTCTAGAGAGGCCATCCTTTCTTCTCAGTTGAAATTTGCACATTTAACAGCAGTTTGCTCTTTCTCTGGCTGTTTCACAGCTTGAACAATGTCAGACTTAATTTTGAGCTGACAGGGTGGGTGGGGAGAGAAAAGGCCACCAAACCTTTCCTATCAAGTCAGTGCAATGTGGGGACCTCTGCATCTCAGTCCAGCACTTTGTGAAGTCCTTGGGAAGCCTCCCATAGTCTTCATCAGGAGCCAGCTCATCTTGCACAGGGGCAGGACTGGTGGCACCCCTCACACAATCAAAACTTCCAAGCCCAACTAGGCTAAAAAATCACTTCTCTTCCCATTTTTGTCCTCTTCATCTGTTTTTCAAAAACATGCTTTCTCCATGCCTTTATTTTTCACATCAGTCCTGTGCCTTCCCCTTTTCCTTTTTCCCATGATGTGTTTCTCTCCTGCTGCTACCCAAGTGATTTTCAACAGCCCCTGAATTTCTGATTGCAGTATTACCCTTGGAATGATGAGAGTTGTTCATCCAAAGTATTTTCAGGGCAAAACCCAGAATGTTTTTTTTTATATATGTGCAAAATGTCACACACAGGGAAAAAGCATCCATGAGTACTCCAGGAAAAGCTGCCAGCAGAGCAGTCTGTGATCTTTGCCTGTGCTTGACTGAGAAAGCACAGCAGGGCATTATTGCATTTTTCCTTTCTCTTTCACATATTTCACTTGGCTCTTTGAGTGCTTCATGCCTTTCCAAAACTCTCATTTTTTTTTCATGCATCTTTACACTGTGGGCAAACCTGAAAGCTGAACAGGTCATATCTGTAAAAACCTAGAAGATGCTGATGTTTGGAGGAATGTTGAAATCACAAATTACCTTACATTGTTGCATTTCAGCATATGGAGCACTGGACTTGCCCATATTCTTATTAAATAAGCATCAAATAAATGTGCCAGCTTATAATTTGTGTTGAACAAACCACCTGCTCTTACAAGAGCCTTGCACACTGAAATCTGTCCTGATTTATGATCCTCTCTTTGGTAGAAGAAGGGTTTGGGATGAGTTAATTGTGGCTTTCCAGTACCTGATGGGACCTGCAACAAAGATGGAGAGAGACTTTGGACAAGGACAAGGAGTGACAGGAGCCAGGGAATGGCTTCCCACTGCCAGAGGGTAGGGATTTAGATGGGATATTGGGAAGGAATTGTTCCCTGGGAGGGTGGAGAGGCCCTGGCACAGGGTGCCCAGAGAAGCTGTGGCTGCCCCTGGATCCCTGGCAGTGCCCAAGGCCAGGCTGGACCGGGCTTGGAGCAATCTGGGATAGTGGGAAGTGTCCCTGGCCATGGCAGAGGGAGTGGAACTGGGTGATCCTTGAAACTCCTTCCCACCCAAACCATTCCATGACTCTGTGTGGATTTGGGGACCTGATATTTAATTTAGTTTAAGAATACACATGAGTTCTGATCTGGGAGATGCAAGGGATGCTGTGTAGTCCCTTCTGGACTAATAATTTGGATGTTACCATTTCCAGAGGATGAGACCCACTTCCATGCAGTATCTCCTCGCTCTGAATTCAGTATTACCTCTTGTTCTGTGCTCCTCCCTATGACAGGGAAGAGTCTTCTGACCCCTGCTAAAGTTAGAAAAAGGGAGAACAAGTCATGCACTTCCTGATTTCTTCCTCCTGCTTTTCTTCCACTACTTTGCTAATTTGTATGTGGGCATGGAGTGGCAACACCCCATGATTCACCTTCTGACCACAGATTACCCAGCCACTCCCCAGAAGAACCACTCTCTAATTCCTCCGGTGCAAAGTTTGGGGAAGGGAAGGGCACATGGGTTCTGTGCATGAATAAAAGGCAAAACTCATTATCGTTAAAACCACAATACATCAGCTCAGAGCCTGGATGCCTCCGGATTGGATGTGGCCCAACCACAAAACAACAGGGCTGTTCCCACTCCACGAAGGTGCAAATGGGAGTGGAAGACAAAAGGGAGCAGATGGAAGAGCTCTAGGAAAGGAGGCAGTGAGACAGCACAGGCCATGGGCTCAGCCCATTAGCCTGTTCCTCAGTGGGGTCTGTTTCCAGCTTTTCCTGTTTCTCCCAGGAATCTCTGCACTCCTTTGGGAGGTGGATTAGTTTATGGTGTCCTCTGAACCGTGTCTTGCATTATTTCCACATTCTCTCTAAGTCTCAGATGTCTTTGGTTGGCTGGCAGCCAGCAGAGGGACAGAAAAGGGTGTTTCCTTAACTCTGCCTTCATCAGAAACTGATATTTGTGTTCAGCTTCTGAGGTGAGCAAGGCTGAGAGTGGTTCTTTTTTCTCTGGGAAGAGCCAGAGGGTGACAGTTCTCCACAATAACCAGCTGCTTCCCTATTTTTAGAGATGTTACCTGTGCCTTGCCTCTGTATAGGTATTGATGACATACATTTCATTATTGATTGTGTTGCAGTAGCACCTAGAGGTCCTTGCTGAGATCACAGCAGCTGGTGGGTTCTGTAAAATTCAGAAAGTATAATTCATGGAGACAATCCTTCCTCAATGCATGGCAACCAGAGTGGAGAAAAAAGCGATCCTTCAGAAGAGAGGATGTGTTCTCATTTGCACCTCACTTGTGGTGACCTTCCCATTGGACCTTAATGTCTGTAAAACATTTTTATTGGAAAGATCATGGAGCTTTTTTTGAACCAATCCATAAATGCCATATCCCACTGGGGCAGGGAGTTCCTCTGGTGGGGGATAATGAATCATAAATCATAGAATGGTTTGGGTAGGAAGGGACCTTGAAAATCATCTTGTTCCAGCCCCCTGCCATGGGCAGGGACACCTTCCCCTAAACCAGGCTGCTCTAAGACTCATCCAACCTGGGCTCTTGTCCAGAACTTCGTTCACAGCATCCATAATCCTCTTGGATCCTGATCCAGAGTCTGTGAAGGTCCAAGTTTCTCTTCACCCATTACAGTGGGACTTGAATCAGGTTTTACAGTAAGATGGAGAAACTCAATTGAATTTTCATGGATTGCACAATAAAACTTAAAAGGGAGTCTATTCCAGCCCACCAAGTGCCAACTGCTAGAGACTGAGCCCATTATTTTTGGTGGATTTTTGTCTTTGATCATCCCAGCCTTAACTGTGACTGAGTTCAATTGGGGAAACTCCAAAAAGGCTCAAATTGACCTGAGTGATCCAAAGGAACTCTTTGCTAACCCATCAGACACCTTTATCATAAGCCATTCTTTCTCTTCCATTTTATTCCTGACTGTTCACTTGTGGATTAAAATATTCTTGAAGTGCCCATGTTTTGGGACTCAGCTTGCATATGAAGACACCTCATTTTCGAACTTTATAGATGTGATTGATGTTTTCTGCTGAACTTTCAGGTCTCATATTTATCTTTTATCCTGTCAGCCATGTTCAGGTACATATTGGATACTCTAGAACATCTCAAATTGTTCTAGGAATCTACATTTAGACAACTGCATTGAGATGATTGATTCTGTCATCAGTGAGAGTCAGACAAGTCCAAGGGGGGATGTTCCACCTGGGTTGGGTGAAATTACCTGTCTCCCAAAAAGATTGACAGCTCTCCACCAAGAAGCCTTGATTATAGAAGATGAGTTACAATCCTGTGTGATGAATTAATGGAGAAATATTAGAGACATTTCCTCCTCCATAAAAACTCCTTCAGACCATCACCAGAATTTAAGTATTTACAATCCATTGCCTTTGGGGTTTTGGTTTTTTTTAGCTAAACTGTGGTGGGATTTAATACTGTTTTCTTGGAATATCCTAGCATGGCTGCTCAGGAATTTTGCTGTGGCAGCCTGAGGGAAGTAGGGAATATGTTTCCAGAAGGATCTATGGATCATAGAATCATAGAATCATCATAGAAATTATCAAGTTTGAACAAGACCTCAAAGATCAAGATCAGCTTTCAGATGAAACACATCCCCTGTCAGTGGCATTCAATTTTCTCCACTGTCTGTGAGAGCTAAAGCAGATAACAACATTCACCTTCTTATCTTTCAGTTCCACCCCACTTTTTCTTAACTGCTGTCTCCATGAAAATGACATCCACTTCTGCAATAAAAAACAGAATCACATTATCACTGAGTTTGGAAAAGATTTCTGGAGATCATCTTATCAAACCTTCCTTTTCCTCCATATGTTGGAATTCACACTGTTCTCTGCAAAATCATTTCCACCTCTTACCTAATCTGAACAGCAATTCAACATCAGATTATTTTCTCCAAATTTGGTCCCATCTAATATTTCATCTCTTTCTCTGGGGCTTGCATGGTTCCGAAACATGAAGAGCTACTGTGTCTGCTTTTCACCATGGTCCTACTGCCACGTCTTGTAACCTTATCTCTCTCCAAGTTTTTGTCTGATGTCCAGTTCCTTCTCTCAGCATGAAAATCCATGGCAGAAATCATGGAAAATACAGTTGCACAAGTCATAAAAGCTCTTTGTTGGGTGTTGTGTCTAAGAAGAACAGGATCACTTCTCTTGCACAATAGCAAGAAAGAGGCTGGAGCCCCTCTGCTCTGGAGCCAGGCTGGGAGAGCTGGGGGTGCTCACCTGGAGAAGAGAAGGATCCAGGGAGAGCTCAGAGCCCCTTCCAGGGCCTAAAGGGGCTCCAGGAGAGCTGGAGAGGGACTGGGGACAAGGGATGGAGGGGCAGGACCCAGGGAATGGCTTCCCACTGCCAGAGGGCAGGGATGGATGAGATATTGGGAAGGAATTTCTGGCTGGGAGGGTGGGGAGGCCCTGGCACAGGGTGCCCAGAGAAGCTGTGGCTGCCCCTGGATCCCTGGGAGTGCCCAAGGCCAGGCTGGACAGGGCTTGGAGCAGCCGGGGACAGTGGAAGCTGAACCTGCCCATGGCAGGGGGTGGCACTGGATGAGATTTCAAGTCCCTTCCAACCCAAACCATTCCATGACTGATGCTGATGGAAAGCAATCTCCCAGTTTTCCTCATTTCCCAGCTGTAGGCAATGGGATTCAGGCTCCAGAAAAGCCGGGGAGACCCTACCACTGCTTGAAACGGGGCCAGCATTTCACTCAGCACTTCCAGGAGCAACAGTGGACACTGGAAGGCCTGCAGGGTCAGGATCTGATCCCTTCAGGTTATAAATAGTTTTTACCTATTCCTTAAAAAGAGGGAAATCCGAGAAGAACCACGTGGGCCTCACCCAGGACACACCAAGTGAGCTGCAAGTTCCTAAGCACTCGAGAGAGGATGTGCTGTTCAGGAATAATTCAGCACTTGTAAAAAAATGTTATATTGATGGCCCTGAAGACAGATGTTCTCTGGAAAGCCCAGGCAGTGTGCTGAGAGGCTGGGATTCCTGCAGCAGGGTGGGAAGGCTCCGTATGGACCCTGCCCTGCCCTGGAACAGTGGATGCTGCATTAAATCAACATGAGAAATAGGATTTATTTGACCCTCAGAAAACAATCAGTTATATTTAAAACTACCAAAATGCTTTTAACAATGAAGCATCACAAAGGTGAATCTCTGGAATTCTTAATTCAAAGAGATTAATCTTGCAAGACATTAGGAAGAAAATTTACATTACAGACACAAACTAAAGTGCTGCTGATGTCAGAAATACCCCATACTACAAACACAGACTATTTTAAGTGACATAACATAAGTGTATTCCATATAAAAGGATGTGTAAATTCCCTAACTCAGCTGGCTCAGCTCCATGGATTTCTGACTCTCTGTCATTGGCACCACCTATTTTCTGCACACACAACGCAGTAGTGATGAGTGTGATTGAAATATCAACACCCAGACACAGAACCACGTGAGAAAAAGTGGGCAAAAAATAGCTTTCACTGAAAAAAATGTCCTTTACAAATAGGAACATTCCTAAACTTAGTGAAGCTTTAAATACAGATTCTCTTACGTTAGGAACAGAACATGTTTCATATCTATTTTTCTTTTTTTTTCTCTCCACCTTTTCCTTTTCTCTTTCTTTTTTTTTTTATCCTCACTTTTTTTTCTGTTTGTATAAGATCTGGGGAAAAGGTCTCACCAAAAGAAAAAAACAAAGCAAAACAAAACAAAACAACAACAACAACAACAACAACAAACAAAAAACACCAAAAAACAAAACAAACAAACAAACAAAACCAAAAACAAACAAACAAACAAACAAAAAAACACACACAAAAAAAACCACCAACCAGAAAAGAAGAACAGGAAAGTAAAGGAAAAGAAATATACAGGTCTCAAAATCCTACTCAAAATATTTGATTTATTTAATTCTAGACTTTCTATAAACTTTTAAAGTGAGCTAGAAAGATGTTTTCATTAGGAATATATAAAGATATTTTCTTTAGGAATAAATGGATCAGAAGTGAACAGAGACAAACTGAGATTTGTGAGCTATTTTGCTCTTTCATGGTACCCATCATGTGAATTTGGCAGTTTCGGTGCCTTGAAGTGTTTAATGAAAGTTTCAGTGAGCAAAACTCTCTTATTGCGAGTTTTATAGCACAAACACGATAAGCCTAAATCACAAGTGTTGTTATAACACAAAGAGAAAATAAAAAATAATGGGAAGACAATGGGATTTTTACTCTATTCCTACTAAAAAGTTGATGCCATCGGTTTTATTGTAAGAAAAGTCATCAGAAGTGATTAACTGAGTCTAGAATGTGCTTCTGTTTGTCTCTGTATTGCTCTTCCACCTTCCACACATTTATCCTCTTATTTGCACCAGATCCAGCACCAATCCCTTAGAGCCTCCCACAGCCCTGGTGGGACATCTTGGAAAACCCCAGGAATATTTCACAAACTGAGGGCTGGGGCTCCGAAGGGGCCCTGGTTCTTCATTCCTTGCCTGTAACAATATTTAGAGGCCAAGGTCTGTCCTTCACACACTGTTATTTCAGGCACAGGTGACAACTGCAGAACTGTCATTGCTGCTCCTCTGAGATTCCTTATCTTGGTTCCCATTAAGGGCATGATGATTGAGTGGCAGGGTGAGGTCAGGGTGCATCTTGCTGGGCCCACCACCAACGCTGGCTTGGTCACCCACGGTGTGGTCACCTCTTGTTGGGGTTTTCCCTATGCTCTAGAGACATTCTCGTGACTGAGGAGGAAGGAACATCCCACATTATGGAATGCACCAAGCTGCCAGAAACTGGCCACTCTAAAGTCCTCTCAGACAGCAAGAGAGTCTTCTCCTTCCTTTGAAAGACATCAAGGATTTTACCTGAGAGCTCAGCTTCAGTCTTTCAAATGAGAGGTTGCAGAAACAAGATGGAAGATGGGTCCAGGATCTCTCTGCCCAGTGCTTCCCACAGGACTGATTCCTGCTCTTTGGGAGAGACAAATGTAATTGGGTAAAAGCTGGATGGGGCTCTGAGAAACCTGATCCAGCTGAAGATGTCCTTGGTCATTGTAGGGGGTTGGACTGGAAGGCATTTAAAAGGCCTCTTCCAACCCAAACTATCCTAGGATTATACAATTCCATGAGAAGGGATTAACTAAGGACTTGGTGTGTGATCCATGAACAGATCATGTGGTGAGGATGAAGAGTGCAAAATTGTATTCCCATGGAGGAACAAAGATTCCTTCACAGGCACTTCCCACGCTGGGAACAACGTCCCTCATTGTCCAGCACCAACAGAATACTTGGGGTTATCACTGAGGCAATATTTGAGGGAATATTAGGGGAAGTCACAGTTCTTGTCCCTCTTCCTGAACAAGAAAAGGATCAACTAAGGGACAAAATGAAATGCAACATTTTTCAGGTAATAAAAGCTGCCCCATACAGGAATTAGAGGAATTTAAAGGTTATAATTCTCTGTAAGGGAAACTGAAACACCTCCAGTTCCACCCTCTTCCTCACTACCACATGGAATATGCCTAAATTTTTCCCAGAATTTGTGAAAACTTGTATAATATGTAATAAATGAGATACATTCTCCCTTAGGTGATCTTTCCCACCCCTTCCCCATCTTAGGAAATCTGATCGAAACATAGCAGAGCTTCTCTTTCAGTGGAAGAATTCTCCCACAGGCTCTGGTAGACCCCAAAGTTCTCCAGAACCACATTTATTTTCATTGAATCATGGAATACCCTGAGCTGGAAAGGATTTACAAGGGTCATCAAGTCCAACTCCTGCCGCTCTGTAGGAAAACCCCAAAAACGGCATCACGTGCCTGAGACTATTATCCAAATACTCCTTTATTTATTTAGCTGACAACTCACTGTCAGTTGATTCCAGGGCTGGAGGAACCAAACTCTCCTGTCCGGGCTCATGGTGCTCCACTCGCTGTTCCCTTTGCAGATCGACAGCATGCAGGCCCTGCTCCACTGCCCCAGCGTGCTGGTGTGCGTGGGCCGGGAGCCATTCAAGCCTGTGTCCATGGAGAACTTGAGGAAACACTCGCTGGAGAAGCTGCCCAACCTTCCTCCCCACTCCAACAATGGCAGCAATGTCAACGAGAACAACGAAAGTAAGAAAGCCGCGGGGCCGCGTCGCGCCGTCGTCCCCAGGCCTGTGTCCCACAGCGTGGGGATTTACAGGCCCCTATTGTGCTGCCCCAGCACGCAGGTTTCATGTGGAAAATGCACTCCCCTCTCCCTGCTTCCCAGGCCTTCCCACCCTCCCCTTCTTTTTCTCTGGTTTCCTTCTAGGATTTCCTCCCTACACCCCTCAGTCTTTCTTTTACATGCTCCCCATGTCTGGCTGACTTCCCTTCCTCTTTCATATCTCTGGGTCTCCTTTTCCTCCCAGAACTCCCTCCTTTCCTGTGTCTGTCCCCCCAAGACCCTTGAGATTTCCCACGAATCCTCTGTCCCTTCGTTGTCTGTCCTATCATGCCCTTCCCTCCTGCATTTTCCTGTACCAGGACCAGAGGATGCCCTGGTTCTGTCAGCAGGAGACTTAGTTTCTCCTGCAGGTTACAGCTGCCCATTTGGGAACAAAGCCTGTTTTTATGGAAAGATTATGTTCAGGAAGGAGTATATTTTGGACTATTCAGGATTATATTTCTTTGGCACTCCACCATGAGCTGTCTAAGGTCACAGGTAATTGAACCAGCCACTCTCAGCAGCCTGGGAAAAGAAACTTCCCAGTTCCAAAGGGCAATTAATTTCACCTGTATTAAGGATTTATTGTAGGATGAAGTTAAGTGTGCTCTAGAGGTGCATCTGTTTCTCTCCCTTGTCAATACCAGGAGTTTGGAAAGATTCATTCATGTGTGGCCAACAAGTTGTGGACACTCAAGGACAGAGGCATCCTATGCTCACTATCTGAGACATAAAAAATTGGAGGGAAATATGGGAATAGACTGGAGCTTTGCTCATCAGGAGACTGAGAAAATCAATCAGTTCAACCATATAGATGGTCAGGGAAGAGCTATTTCATGTGATTTTTGATGTGCTTCTGTTCAACCCTTCCTTCCTAAAATGCCCTCCATTCAGCTGCATATCCATATGCCCATGGAGGAACAGGATTGTCTGAATATATGTACAAGGAAACTTTGGATAAACACATATTAGAAATAAGACCAATGAATGTCCTGCAAAACAGCCTGATAGCAACATATTCTGCTTGAAATGAAAGGACCTAAACGAACCTATGCAGATCACTGCACCGGCCATAAAGGTGTTCTTCCAATTGCAACTCCTAAATTCCCTTATTCTCACTGATTTCTTCTACAATTCCTACTATTTCTCTTTGTAGTTATCACCAGCTTACAATTCCTTTTCTATTTGTTCTTTTTGTTTTAATAAGAATTATAATTATTCTTAGTGGCACATCCCTGCAGGGAAAGAGTGTTGCTCTGGTCTGGTCTGGCCACACATTTCCTGGAATATGAGTGGAGAAGTGGATGATACACAGTAAATGTGTGACCCTTGACATCCAGCTAAGGAAGAGGGTCACTTCTCCATGGTTTTTTCCCTGGTTAAATAAGAAGAATGAAAACTTGCACAGTTCAATAAAGGAATATTTGGAAAGTGATAAAATGCTCGAACTCTGAGACTAAATTGCTCTGTATGTATATACATATTTTATTTTTCTTAATTTAACTTCTTTGCATGCACTTAGTAAAACAAGGAGTTTGTGTTTCAGTTTATTTTTAAAAATAAAGGTGTAGAAGACTTTATTACAGATTATTAATTTAAAACTCAACATTTAACAAGGAAATTGGACTAGATTATCTCCAGAGTTCTCTTCCAACCTTAACTATTCTATTATTTATGGACATCTCTTAGTCAAAGACAAATTTTCAAATTATGTAAATTGGCATAGGTATGGCTTTAGTGGAATAACATCAGTATTCACTAGTTTGAGGGTTTGACTTATATATTTTTTGTCATCTTTATGTGAGTTAACATTTCTCTCCATCTTTCTTTTTTTCACTCCAGTGAACTTCGGACTGAAAGCCAAAAAAAGCGTTATCCATCCGCGGTCAGCATCCAGCAACAGGTCGATGAGATTCTCCCTGTCATCAGAAAAGTCGTACCCCAACGGCCTCACAGGCTCTCCAGACAACGGGGCACCCTTCTCCAATGGCTGCTCCCACCCAAAAGCTGGGGACCTGGTCCAGTCTTTGGTCAATGATGACATCGAGAAGCGGGTCCATGTGAACAAGGACGGGAGCTTGTCTGTGGAGATGAAGGTTCGCTTCCGCTTGCTCAACGATGAGACCTTGCAGTGGTCCACCCAGATCAAGAAGTCCAACCTGATGAATCGGCTGCCTTATGGAGAGTCAGGAGTGGAGGAGGACAGTGGAGTAGATCCCCTACAGAAAATGAACCCAGAAGCCAGCTCGGAGGCAGATGATTCCTTATATCCCTGCGATATCGATTCCTACATGTCCAAACTTGAGGAATCGGAATGTGACGAGGCCCACTGTCACAGCTGTGGAAAGAAACACCAGGACTATGACATTTGGAAGAACCCCATGCACATGTCCCAGAGGGAAGAGCCCAGCGTGAGAAGCACCTGGCACACACGGTCGTCGTGCTCCAGCACATCTTCCCGGAGGAGAGTGGTCCACAAAAAGATGACATCTGTGGATAGCATCCACACCACATCCAGTGAGGAATTCTCTGAGCACATTGTGCGAGAGTCCTCGTCCTACTCAGAGACTATAAAGAACAGAGTGGCGTATCGATCTGTTAAAAAGTGCATGTGCCGGAGTGATTTATCTACAGGTGCTTCCAATGGAGAAGAACAGCAGGAATACACTCGGACAAGCACAGGAAACAGCCAGAGACCTTCCTCCTTGGGCTTGATGTCACATTCAAGCTGTGAGAACAACCTGGATACTCAAGACAACCCTGAAGACCAGGAGATCACCAAAATCATTTCACAAAATGAGGATGCAAATTGTTTCGAAGCTTCCTCTGTGAAGTGCTTGAAGGATGATGTGGAAGAGGTTGAAAGCAGCAGAGTTGGGAGTGTCATGTCCAGGTCATCCCTACAGTCTAGGCAGAGCAAGAAGAACGTGTGTGAGGAAACGAGCAGCGTGGGCAGGAGCATGAGCATGTCCTCCTCAAGTCTTCAGAAGGCAAATCAGGGGGACAACAGCCAGTGCTCCACCCCTGCCAACAGCGTGCACAGCAAGTCCAGTAACGGCACCACACCAAAAGAAAAGACAGAGCAAGGTGACCCCTCTGATGACAACCCAGTGGTGTCCTCCTTCTCCAGTGAGTCCTGCCCCAAGAAAGAGACTGAAGAGTTGGAAGCAGAGCAGGAAGAAAGTGAAATCAATGAAGTCAGCTCAGTGTCAGCAAAAACAAAGCCAAACCAATCAATCGGGGGTGACAGCAGTGAAGGGGAACGATGCTCTACACAAGGAACCTCCCATTCCAGGGCTAGCAACAGGAACAGCAAGAAAAGTGGTAGTGATGAGAACATTCCATGCAGTGTCTCTTGCTCTTCCAGAGGGTCCAAAAAGAGCAAACACAGCCACCTTCATTTGGATGCACAGTCTGAAATATCTGTCTCTTCACTTGGATCCACGCAGAATAAAAAGAAGAATTCCCTACATGCAGATGATGGGAGATCAGGCAGCAGGGCGTCAATTTACTCCAAAAGCTCATGTGAAACCAAGAAAAAATCTGTTGGAGACTCCATGTCTCATAAGTCAGGATCTCTTCACTCAAACATTTCATCTACCAGTGAAGTAGAGGCAACTGCAGAGCCTGCTGAGGAGAAAAGCTCAAAAAGTACTGCCAACAACTGCAGTGAATCCTCAAAAAGCTCAAAGAAGAGAAGCCACAAAGAAGAAAGCAGCAAGCCATCATCCCTCTGCTCAAGTGTTTCAAGTCCTAATGGAAAAGCTGGAGAGGGTCATGCCAAGATTAGTTCAGAACCCTCTTCTTCCAAACAGGGAAGCATGAGTGGGAGTGTATGTTCAAAAGTTGATCACCCGTCTGAGGATGGGATTAGGAATGGAAAACCTACAAGTAGCTCCTCGAGAGTCTCTTCAAAGTCAGAAATAAAAGATAAATGCATGTTGACACAGATATCCCAGGAAACTGATGATAGGTGTTCGCAATCAAACATGTCTCTGTCTACAAAATCAAAGCGGACAAAAACGAACAATCTTCATGTGAAGGTGTCAAACTCTAGCCGGGCGTCGGTGTCTGAGACTTTGTCGGTGTGCAGCCTGCACTGCCCTGCCCCACCGAAAGGGAAGCCAAAGAGAAAAAACATGCGTTCGACCGTGTTGAAGAACTCCTCCATCAGCAGCTTCGGCACCGAGTCCGTGCTGACAGCAGGAAAAGAGCAGAAAGAAATAGTGGATTCCTCCAAAGCAACTTCCTATGGCTCCAAATCCGCCGCAACCGAAGTAAACGGTCAGAGTAATAAAGAGGCTGATGGTTCTTGCAAGAAAAAAGCAGAGGAAGAGGTAGAAGACACGGGCATTCCGGAGGAAGGGAGTGATTTAATGCCATCAGCTTTACCAAATACATCTCCAGAAGAAGTTGTGCAAGAATGGCTCAGGAAAATCCCTTCAGAAACACTGCTTGTGAAATATGAAATGGAGAATGATGGAGAAGAGGAATGTGCAGAGTCGACCACTGAGGTATCACACTGTACTAATGCCGAGGAAGCCCCAGAGGAGGAAAAAGCTGAGGAAAAAAATGAGGAGCAGGAGGATGAGGAGGCTGAAAAAGATGAAGCAAAGGATGAAGCAAAGGATGAAGTGGAAGAAGAGAAAGCAGAAGACACAGCTGTTAATGAAGAGGCTGAAGAATGTGTGAACCAGGAAGAAATCTCTGAGATTGGACCTGAAGCTGCTGAAGCTGAGAAGGCAGAATGCAACAAGTCAGTCACATCCAGCCAAAATAACAACAAGAGAGACCTGCCAACCTCTGTCCAGACATCTGTCCAGATCATGAAGGCCTTGCTCAGCTCAAAACACGAGACCAAATTTGACCGATCAAACAGCTTGCCCGAAGTGTCCCCCACAATGGGGAGAAAACTGAGTAACTCCGCCAACATTTTGATTACCTGTCTTGCCAGCCTGCAACTCCTTGATGAGGAGTCAGAGGATCCCTCAGAAAACTCAAAACATTTAAATAAGTCAAGGTACACGGAGCTGCTAAATATTTTTCAAGCCCTGTGGTTTGGGTGCACTGCTGAAAGCAGCGGCCCAAGTTCCGGGCAAGAGGCGAGCAAGCAGGTAAAGCCAGTGTCTGGGTCTAAAGCCCCAAAATCCATGGCTCACGCCTTCACTCCCATGTCCTCCTCTGGGGTTGATGTTTGCAGTGGCTCTGATGGCTCAGGAGAAGAGTGCACAGCTGGTGCCACATCAGTGGCACAGAAAACCATGGAATTCAAATCAGCTGAGCAAACGGAAAAAGCAGAAACTGGCACGGAACTGACTGAGGTTGAGGAGCTAAGTAAAGAGGAAGAGCAGCCATCCCGCCCTTCCACAGCCTGCTCAGAGGCAAAAGTTGAGGAAAAAGCAGAGTCTGCTAGAAAGGAGTCTGTGATCCAGGAGGAAGAAGAGAATAAGGAGGATCAGGGCAGTGGCTGTGAGCAGGGTCAGGAGGAAGGGGGAGAAAATGAAAAAGAAGAAGAAAACAAATTAGCTGAAACTGGAGAACAGGAAGAAGCTGAAGCTGTTAATGATGAAGTCCCTCAAGAAAATCCTGAAGGAGAAGCTGATCAGCCAGCAACCACTGATGATGCCAATGTCGGCGATGCTGATGTCGGGACAGAGCTGAAGGATGAGTTGCAAGAGCAGCCCCAAGAAGAGTCACCAAATGACCCCGAGCCCAAAGTTGATACATCCACCAGTGTGGGTGCATCCCTTGTCCACCAAAACTCTGTGAATCCAGACCCAACCTGGGTCCTGAGACTGCTCAAGAAAATCGAGAAGGAGTTCATGGCTCACTATGTCAATGCCATGAACGAGTTTAAAGTCAGGTGGAACCTGCAGGACAACCAGCAGATGGATGCAATGATACAGGAGCTGAAGGAGGAAGTGAGTAAAAGGATACAAAAGAGCATAGAGAAGGAGCTGAGGAAGATCAAAAGCAGGGCTGGAAGGAGGATGCCGAGACCTCCAGAGGAGCCTCGCACACCCGAGTCCAAACTCCAAACTGAGCAGAGAAGATGGCGACTGCAAACTATGCATAACAAGTCCCTCTTTGGGGACAAGAATGGCGCCCAGATGAGGCTGGAGGAGACAACAGACTTATCATTAGATGTAGATAATGACTTTGACCTTAGTGCAGCTTTGGAGGACAGCATTAGCAAACAATCCAGTGAGGAGGAATATTGTCCATGTGACTCCTGTGTGAGGAAAAAACTGGCTTCCAGGCCTGCCAGAGCCCCTGTGGTGGCCACCAATGCCCCAGTCATGAAAGCCTTTGATTTGCAGAAAATCCTGAGGTTGAAGAAAGATGACAATGGGGAAGCCATTGTTGCAGAAGCAGCCCAGGACACCAAAACTCTTCCCAATGGTTCCGTGGAGGAAGGGGCAGAAAATGAGGAGAAGGATGAGGGGGAATCTCAAACAGGTGAAACGGAAGCAGAGGACAATGAAGGAAAAGAGCTAGAATTAAATGAAGATGACGGTGCAACGTTGAATGGAGATGGAGAAGAACCTGAAGTAGCAGAGATTCAAAATGATGAGGTGGAGGATGAGGCCAAAAATGAAGAAACGACAGAAGAAGAAGCAGAAGAAGCAGGGGAAGAAACAAAAGAAGGAGGAGAAGAAGAAGAGGAAGCAAAAGAGGAAGAGGAAGAGGAAGAGAAAGAAGAAGAAATGGCTAAGGTTGAAGAGGAGGAAGAAATAAAAGAGGAGGAGGAGGAGGGTGAAACTAAAGAAGAAGATGAGGAAGTAGAAGAGGAAGAAGCAGAGGAAACTAAGGAGGAAGAGGAACTAAATGAGGAGGAAGAGAAGGAAGCAGAAGAAGAAGTAGTGAAGGAGGAGGAAGAGAAGGAGGAAGAGGAAGAAGCAATTGAAGAAGAAGGGAAGGAGGAAGAGGAAGGGAAGGAAGGAGAGGAAGAAGCCAAAGAGGAGGAGGAAATGAAAGAGGAGGAGGAAGAAGCCAAAGAGGAGGAGGAGGAAACAAAAGAGGAAGAAGCCAAAGAGGAACAGGAAGAAGAAGGGAAAGAGGAAGCGGGTGAAGCAAAAGAAGAGGAAGAAGAAGCCAAAGAGGAGGAGGAGGAAGCAAAAGAGGAGGAGG
>VZTR01000997.1:161121-175518 GCA_013400775.1 Chaetops frenatus | reverse complement strand
AAAGAGGAAGAGGAGGAGGAAAGAAAAGGAGACAATGAAGAAGCCAAAGAGGAGGAGGAAGAAGAAACAAAAGAGGAAGAGGAAGCTAAAGAGGAGGAAGAGGAAGAGAAGGAAGAAGAAGAAGCAAAAGAGGAAGAGGAGGAAGAAGCGAAAGAGGAAGAGGAGGAGGAAAGAAAAGGAGACAATGAAGAAGCCAAAGAGGAGGAGGAAGAAGAAACAAAAGAGGAAGAGGAAGCTAAAGAGGAGGAAGAGGAAGAGAAGGAAGAAGAAGAAGCAAAAGAGGAAGAGGAAGAAGCCAAAGAGGAGGAGGAGGAAGAAGCCAAAGAGGAGGAGGAAGGGAAGGAGGAAGAGGAAGAAGCCAAAGAGGAGGAAGAGGAAGAAGCCAAAGAGGAGGAGGAAGGGAAGGAGGGGGAAGCCAAAGAAGAGGAAGATGTGAAAGAGGAGGAAGCAGAAGATGAAGAGCAAAAAGAGGAAGAAGAAACAAAAGAGGAGGAAGGGAAGGAAGAAGAGGAAGAAGGAACAAAGGAAAATGAGGAAGCAAAGGAAGATGAGGGTCAAACAAAACAAGAGGAGCAAGAAGTGGAAGAGGAAGAAAATCCAAAAGAGGAGGAGGAAGAAGCAAATGAGGAAGAAGAGGGAGAAAAAGAGGAGGAAGAAACAAAGGAGGAGGAAGAGGAGGGGGGAAAAGGGGAAGAGGAAGAACAAGAAGAAGAAACTCAAAATGAAGAGCAAGAAGGTGAAGAGAAGTCCAAAGGTGAAGATGAGGGTGAAAACGAAGCTGAAGAAACAGAGGAGCCAGAGGATGAGGATGTTGTGGCTGATGATGAGGCAGAGACGTCAGAATGCAGAGGAGATGCTGAGGCCTCTGGAACTGACAACAATCCTGAAGAAGATGCTGTGGAAGGAAATGAAGAAGCTGAGCAAGATGAAGCTGATGCAGAAGAAGAAGCAAAACCAGAGACAGGAGATGAAGCTGAGGAGGAAAACAGAGAAGGAGGTGAGAAACCTGATGAGAATGGTGAGGAACCCACTGGTGATGACCCTGACGAGGCACATGAAAAACAAGAAGACCAAGGCAACAACAAAGTTTCTGAGAAAGCCTTGAAGACCAAAGGCAAGAAAGTCAGCAAAAGGTTAGAGACTCTGAAAAAATCCACAGCCTTTTCTTGTTATTCTTCTGTCGGAAACTTCTCACAGCAATCCCAGAAGGGGTCTGATGATGAGGAGGGAAGAGTAGATGAAGAGGAAGGAACAGTTGAAGAGGAAGGAACAGTTGAAGAGGAAGGAATAGTTGAAGAGGAAGGAATAGTTGAAGAGGAAGGAGTAGCTGAAGAGGAAGGAGTAGCTGAAGAGGAAGAAGTAGCTGAAGAGGAATGCAAAGGTGATGATAACCCCACCAGCGACCACCCCAATGGAGAAGTTCGAAGTGATGAGAGCTCCAAACCCTCCCAGATGTATCCTGACAGTGAGGAAGAAGAAGAGGACAAAGAATCTTCAGGTTCTGATCCTGTGGGAGATGAGGAGCAGGCAGATGCTGAAGGTGCAGATCCAAAGGAGGCTGAAAACACTGAGGAAGTTCAGGCTTCTAAAAAGAAAGAAAATTCGAATGAGATTGACCAGGATGACCTGGACTTCTAGAGCTGCTGGCTAAAAACTGACTTTTTCTTTCTTCCTTCCTTCATTCCTTCCTTTCTTTTTCAAAATTGTATTTTCATTCCATATTTCAGTATCTCTGGTGAGTCGAGCCCTCATAATCGGCTTTTCTTCTGAGGTAAATGTGGTAAACTCGATCTTGAATCCTGTGAGTAATGTTGCAATTACCTGCCCTCATTTCTAGAGGGCTAGTAGCTCGTTAATATCCTGTGGTCTCAATAGATAAGTGGTTTGGGGAAAGGGAAGGCTGTTTTGTTTGGGATACCTTCTAGCTCCCACCCTTTAAGCCATGCTGTTTGCTGCTGGAGTGATCTGTGGCTCTGCTGGGCGTCGTCTCTGGGTGACTTTGGGATGCCTTTCACCTGTTGCACGCCATTTTCCTGGAGAGATTGCCAATCCACAGAAACACCACCAAATCGGGATTCATTGCCAAAGTCTGGTCAGAGCCCACAGAGATGTACATTCATCTTCCTCCCGACCCTGCCCTCGCCTACCTTGCCTTCTCTGTACCCAGAAAAAAGGGTCTGAGATAGCAAAGATTTTCCCCATTTTCCCTTTTTTTCCCTTTAGGAGATGTTTAGCTCATTCTTCACTTCACTGGAAACCTCAACATTGAGAAAGGTCATTCCAGTAGGTCCTCTTGCAGTCCCCATCTCTTTGTACCATGCTCATCACTGTAGTGATAGATAAAAAAGATGAGCTAATTCACCCTGTCAGGTGTCTGAGAAGTGGTTGAATATTGACCAAATTAGGGATAGATCCAATCCCTTGTGATATGCTCTGCTATGCCAATGATGGTATTGAAGCACTTTACAACATCTGAGATCCCTCAGACAATTTTGCACGAGGCCCTCTTTTGGAGCTAACGGGATTTGCAATGGCTCAGTGCCCCGTCTTTGCACACAAAATTTAAACTAATATTTCCTTTAACATGGAAAAGCTTTGGGCATTTGTGCTGCAGCAAACAGCTGGAAGAGGCTGAAGCATTTATTGGAGAGCTTGGACTTTACAAACCACAATAGAACTTCAAACTTCAGTTAGCAACTGTTTTTTACCAGGTTGTAACTTTTTTTTTTTTTTTTTTTTTTTTTTTCTTTTTCTTCCCCTGGGGAAATATAATCATTTCTGAATAAATGCCCAACTAATGCCAGGAGAAGTTTGACCGTACCTCAGCTGCATACTCGTGAAAAGCTCTTAGGGACACAGTTCATTTGATCAAAAATTTGCAGGGAGAATAAAACAGAAAGGTTGAAAAAAATGCCTTAAATTGTATGGAGAAAATGTATGTGTGTAGTGTTGTGTTGGGTTTGTGAAGATGTATGCAGACATGTTTAAATAATCAATATTCCAAAGTAAATAATTCCTGTGGTTTTCATTTCTAGAATTCATTTCTAAAACTCCCAGCCAGAGATAGGATTCATTTCACTCAAATGGAAAACTGGGTTCAGCTCCAGAGGGGAACAGTAAGTTTTGGGTGTCTGGGGAATAGGGGAGTTTGGGAGGAGTCAGTGGAGAGCTGCATCTCAGCTGAACTGTTCCCACAAAGGCTGAACTGTTCCCACAGTGCCTCCTCTAGGGACAACAGCACCATCCTCAAGACAGAGAAGTTAAAATCCGGGCCTTCCTCAAAAGAACAACAACCCTATCTGTGAGCCTCATGGAACCACAGAATGGTTTGGATTGAAGTGACCTCTAAAATCATCCAGTTCCAACCCCCTGCCATGGACAGGGACACCTTCCACTATCCCAGGTTATTCCAAGCTCTGTCCAACCTTGGATGGTTCAAGATCCAGGGGCAGCCACAGCTTCTCTGGGCACCCTGTGCCAGGGCCTCCCCACCCTCACAGGGAAGGATTTTCTCCCAACATCCAATCTAAATCTCCCCTCTTTCAGTTTTTACACATAAAGACCATCAAATCCAACTGTTAACCCAGCACTGCCAGGCCCACCATTAAACCCTGTCCCCAGGTTCTACATCATGTATAGAACCCTTTTGGTTTCATAACCAGCTTTGTGACACATCAACTCACGCGGGATTCCAGAAAGAACTGAGCCTGGTACTCACAGCTCTGATCTTGACATGAGGCACAGGCTGGAAGTGGTGCATGTTGAGGGAACTCTAAATATTCCTGGTGAAATGTCTCCCCCTGAGCCAGACTCCCATCATAACCAGCAGGGAGAGAGGTAAAGACTGGGATTACTGAGGTAGTGACTGTTCTGCTGCAGGCAGCTCCTTTAAGAGGAGGGGGATTTATGCACATTTCTACCTGCAGAACGTACAAGGAGCCAAGACAACTTCCTCAGAGGAAACTCGCAGGATCCCAGAATTATTAAGTTGTAAAAGACCTGCAGACCATCGAGTCCAACCTGTGACAAATCCCCAGCTTGTCACCCAGCCCAGAGCACTGACTGCCACATCCAGCCATTTCTTGGACACCACCAGGATTGGGGACCCCACCACCTCCCTGGGCAACCCCTTCCAAAATGTCTCCTATGGGAAGAGCTGATCTCAGTGTAGCTGCTCTAGAGCATCTTATGTCGATGACTTTCAGGCTGTCAGGCAGCAGCTCCAACCAGTCATCCCATGGAAGTTTTAGAAGTGGGTTTTTTGGCTCCAAAATCACAAGGGTTCAAACTGGAAGAGTTTAGGTTGGATATTAGGAAGACATTCTCCCCTGTGATAGTGGTAAGGCACAGAAAAGCTGTGGCTGCCCCTGGATCCCTGGCAGTGCCCAAGCCCAGGCTGGACAGGGCTTGGAGCAACCTGGGACAGTGGGAGGTGTCCCTGCCCATGGCAGGGGTGGAATGGGATGATCTTTAGGGGCCCTTCCAACCCAAACCATTCTGGGATTCCATGATTGCCCTTCTGTGCTATTGCTAAAAGCCACTGCTGGAACTTAACAGGTTAGGGAAAGGGCAAACCTCTCCCAGGATTTCTCCTACAGCTGCTGACTTTGATCACTTTAAAGCTGCTTACACAGTCAACGACACGCCCTACTCTTGTTGAATCAGTCAGTTCCTCACCTGCAGCACTGGCAAGGAAAAAGAAATTAGAAGGAACACAAAAATGCAGTTGTCAAACCATGAAAACTGAAACCACCAGAATTCCTGCCCAGGAGACCTGTCCCACTCCTATCTGTGCTTGTCACCATCCGTGCCTGGGCAGTGACTCACACAAATGCCAGTCATAGTCGGAGCAGAGTGAGCTCTGCTCACCAAAATCCTCACTCAGAGGGGCTGGGGAGCAGCCAGTGGGGATCCAGAGAGAGATGTTGCTGAAGGAGATGTCTCCTTCCTCCACCAGTGTCTCCCAGGATGGCCCAGAGCACCCATGAAGGAAGCAACCAGCTGAAAAGGATCCCTCACAGTCACATCCCTCGCACTTGCACGGCCTCCAACGTTTGCATTTCCCCTTGGCTGCCGTGACTCAGGCGCCTGTTGGGTCTTGCAGCTTCCCCTCTCCCTCTGACAGCACGGGAACACGTGTTCCCAGCCAGCTCCAGGGCTGTCACGTTCCTAGGGGCTGGGAAGATCACTCCTGTCACCACCTGGAAGGGATTACAGCTGCTGTCTTTCAGCGGGGCTGAGGAGGAGGAGGAGGGAGCAGAGGCGACGTGAGACTTGCACGGCCGTACTTCGTCTCTTCCTGTGCTCCTCTGCCTGGCTTTGGGGGTGCTTGTTTTTGCCTCTTTACCAGCCAGACAAATCGCTTCTTGATGGGCCTCAGTTTTGTTTGCCTGCTTGGTTTTGACGTGGGAAATAGCCAGTGAAAGATGAGGAGGAGAGAGGTGAAAATTCAAGTGCAAACCATGGAAATGAAGGAAATGTGCTTTCCAAAGCTGAGGTCTTTGCAGATTGTGTGTGACCAGACTCCTTCTCCCTAATGGAGAGCAATAATCCCCCTTTCCTGGTGGCTCCTTTTTGACACTGAAGTGCCTGAAGTGCCTGAAGTGGCTACCTAGAAACAGAGACCAGACAGGAGTAAGGGAATGAAAGGGGATATTTATCTGAAGGCCTTCAAGGCCCACCCTGGGGGGGCAGACGTTGTTCACACCCTGAGCCCCAAGAGGGACGGCAAAATGGACCCCGAGTCACGAGTTCTTCACACTGTTATAGGTTTTGGTTCATTTGCATATCAGTATAAATTCACCAACTACAACTTTAGCTAATGATGTAATTTTGCCCATCTTGCCCCTCTTTCCAGGATGCTGGGTTACACATTCTGGGCTTAGGATAGTGTGGGTATCCTTGAAGAGCAGGCCTAGAGAGGCTTTGTTATGTCTGTCTTAGCATGAGAGAACAGCAGTTAACAGGTTTTAGGACACTTCAGGGTACTCAGTACTAAGCACTGCAGGATCTGAAAAATACCAATGTTAAAATCTAAGGCATCATAGTGCCATATTTAGCTCCAACCACTTGAAATCCCAGCTGCCTGACAGGAAAGGGTGGTTTGTGGTTATTTCTGGACTTCAGGCTCCTCCAGGAGGTTTTGCTCTGGAGGGCAGGGAGAGTTTCCAAGCTGTCTGTGGATGTGCCCTGCAAGCTCCCTCTTTTTGTAATTGGAAGGTGGAGAACTTGCACTGCAGGGCCTGGTGGCTCCTTGGCAAAGCACAGGAATTAGTGCTCCTGCTGGATGGGAGGGGAACACTCAAATTCATGCACACATCAAGCTCCAGGCATTTGGGAGGTGCAGTGTTTTGCTCCAAAAGTGTGACACTCCCTTCCTGGGGCTAAATCCATCAGTCCCACTGCTCCTCCAGGGAGGCACTTCCTCATGGATGCAGGAGGAGTGATTAGGATATGAGATAAAGAATACACAAAACTGGTTTAAACTGTGACCAGGCATGACATCCTTGCCCACAGTCAGTCCCTGCACTTCTCCCTGATCCAGGTGGGATATCTTGAGCCAAACAATTGGGAAAGGGTGTCTAAGAAGGCTTGAAACAAACACAGGCTGCTTGGGGCCAAGGGATCTCTCTCCATCTCTTCTGTTGGAGTTGCCCTGCTTTTGGTGAAAAATTTTCCCGGAGTTGCAGGACATACCCAGCAGAGAGTGGGGCTCATTCTGCACTTCTGAATGGTGAATGACCCAGTCTTTTATATCCCAGGAAAAATGCCAAGCACCAAGACATCTCCTGAGCTGTGTCCATCCAGCACAGCCTTTCTAGGAAGTGGCTCAACTGGGAATTCCCTAATTATTCCAGTCCTTACTTTTTTGGTGTGGTCAGCTAAGTTTGCACACATCATCTACGTGCCAGGGAAAGAGAGGGATTATTTAGGGAAGAATTCCTGCTATTCCAAACCTTGTGCTAAAGACAGAAGGAAAGGCTTTTTTTGTGATCCTCTAGAAAACATGAAGGCTGGAGATGTTTATTTTCTCATGCCCCTAAGCCACAGACCCCATCACCTTGTCAGGCTCAAGGAGCAACCTCTGTAACCCCGTGGCCACTTCTAATTTTAACTCCCTGCCCTCTGATCCGAGCACCAGGGTTTGTGCAGCTCCAACAGGAAGCATCACTGCTGACCTTTCTAATTCCAGGAGCTTGATGCTTGCTTATCCCTGCAACCCACAGGAAAACCCCTACCTAAGAGCCACCTGCACCATTTGCAGGGAATCACATTTTGCTGCAGCTGAGAGGATCCAGCCCTGTTTGGAAAAGGATGTGGTCATTCCCAGCCCTGTGGTGTGAAAGTGGGGCTGGAGGGTGAGGGTGGAGAGGTCAGGCTGTGACAGGCTGGTGGTTTTTTATTTCCCCTCAGTAAAAAAGGGCTTTGCTATTGCAGACGTGACATGTATTAACCTTTCAGCTCTTGCATAAAGGATGGTGCTGGGGCTCATTTTCCAGTTGTAAAAGAGCTGAGCGAGGCTCTTTCAGGCCTGTGACAGAGAGGGAGTGGGCGTAGAAGCAAGGTCAGGACAGATCTTCCTTAAGCGGATGGAAATGCCTCCCTGTGGTGCCTAATTAGCCTGTTCCAGCACAGAAATCCTGCCCTTGCACCAGGCCCAGCCTGGGAGTTGTTCCTGGTCCTAGGGGCAGTCCAGCCTTAGGGCAGTGGCTACTTTGGCTCCTGTTCTGGCACTCCTGATCCCCTTGCAGAGAAGGCTGTAGGACTCAGGCTCATCCAACAAACACCATCCTTCCCACTGCCCTTCCAAAGCAGTTCCTCTCCTCTCCATCACAGCAGCCTCAGCCACTCAAGGCTAATTCCATGTCCACTTTCATGCATGACATGCATCTCTGCAATACACAAAAGACTCTTTGCTGTGCACTAGAAACATTTGAAGAATGTTTCGTTGGTTGCTAAATATTCAAACTGCCAGCAGATTTCAAGCATCAGTTTCTTCCCAGTCATCCAGAGCAGGAACTTCACTGAAGTAGCAGGAACCAACTCCTGCTCTTGAGAATCTCACTGAGCAGCAGGAGATCACATGGCTCCTTAAGGAGCCAGGAGCAGGCAAGGAATGCAGCCAGGTTTGGCTCTCCCTCTGTCTGTCCTGGCCTGCAGTCCCTCCCTGGCCACCCCTCCTTGCATCAGACCCCTGATTCACCAAAGCTCAGGGAGGGCAGGCACAGCCCAGTGCTGCAATCCCTGCAGGAATTCACAGAGCCACGGAATGCTCTGGGTTGGGAGGAACCTTCAAGCTCATCCAGTCCCAGCCCCTGCCATGGGCAGGGACACCTCCCACTGTCCCAGGTGGCTCCAAGCCCTGTCCAGCCTGGCCTGGGACACTGCCAGGGATCCAGGGACAGGATCTTGCTCTGCTCTGGGCAGGATGATGCATCAATTTGTCCCTAAGGAAGGACGTGACCCTGTTTGCTGTCTCATTTTGGGGGCTGCACGACCCTTGCTGGCCCCATGCACCAGCTAAGGTGTGTTTGGGGAGTTGAAAGCCTTGATCTTTATGGTGACATCAGATATGTGTGGTTGGTTTGGGCTGCTAAACCCAGTCACGTGATGGAGCAGACAAGGGAACAGAGATTTCACTTTAAAATCTGCAATGATTTGAAGAATGGAGCGTTTCCTGTTGATAAAAATACCCCTGTGTTTCTGATAACCCCAACTATATTTTATGGCAGAAACCTTGAGCTCTTCCCAGTCTCCCTTGTCCCAAACCTAACCTTGAAAGCAAACACCCATCAGTCCTAACATATTGTATTTTATTTGGCTTCCCAAGAAACAGAGAGTGAAAAATAGAGCCACAGGATCATGGAATGGTTGGAAGGGACCTTAAAGATCATCCAGTTCTGACCTCCTGCCATGGACAGGGAATAGAAGGACACTAAGGAGTAACCTGAGGACAGACTCATAGTGCTTTTCCCAGAGATGAGAAATGTTTCATTCATACCTGGCACCACGTTGCAGAGCTGAAAATCGCATCCCAAGAAGACAAATTCGCATCAAGAGTAAAATTCTGGGAGTTATTAATGTACTAACTTAGTTTTCTGAGCAGCAGCCCTGGGGATGCACTTAATAAATAAGAAAACTTAAGGAATGAGACCAATCTGGTGAGGACTCATTCCACCACAGCAACATGTGGTGGGAGGGAAGGAGAGCTGAGGAGAAAAATGCACCTCTCACATGTGAGAGATGTTTGTTATCTCATCCCTGCCCACGCTGAACTGCAAGGATTTGGTTACATCAGGTGTCTTTTGGAGCTGCCAGCCAGTCCCAGCAAGGGACCACATCTAATCTCATCAGGTTTCACCTTCCTGTGACACCCCTGAGCAAGGAAAGAGGATTGTGCATCTCTGGCCACACCCTGGATTTGCTTCATGTGTGGGAGGGCTCTGCTGGAGAGGAAGGACAGAAAATGGGGAAAAAACCGAGCCCCCTGTCCCCCCTCCCTCCTCTGACTTTCCTGTTGCTCCTCCCAATCTCTTGCTGTCTGGTGATCCTGGCAGACACTGAGACAGGAATCCAATGTCCCTCTTGGGCTCGGGGCTGTTCCCCTGTTCCTGCCAGGGAGGCAGGGAAGGCACAGGGCGAGCTGGGAGAACCCACAAGCCACAGCCATGGAAGAGAAGGGGAGGAACAGAACATCCATCCCCAAAAAGAGCTCTGGAAACATGAGCTAGTACAGGAGTCTGAGTCTCTTTCCCACATCAGGAGTAGTTCTGGCAACCCTGCTGTTGGTTTTTGCCATGTTGGAGCAGACCAGCTTGTGGAGAATGAAAGGGGGGGGACTTGGATTAGTTTCATTAATAATCAAGAACTGAAATTCAGATCTATGCTAATTACATCTGCAGATGGTGCTAAGATGGGAAGACTTCTTGAGTTTCCTGACCCTCAGGATCCTAAGAGACAACTCCATGACCTGGGTCTCCTAAAAGGGTTCCATTGGTTTGTGGGGATGATCCAGAAAGAGAGGAAGACCCATCTCGTTCTGGCATGGATGTACAAACCTGGAGAGGAATCTGAAACAGCACCACTGCCTACAGTGATGACCAGTGAGGAGCTCAGTCAACAGTTCTCCAGTCAACAGATTGCCAGGCCTTGATCATCACAGAATCGTGGAATGGTTTGGGTTTGAAGGAAACTTGAAGCTCATCTTGTTCCATCAGCAGGGACACCTTCCACTACCCCAGGTTGCTCCAAGCCCTGTCCAGCCTGGCCTGGAACATTTCCAGGGATCCAGGGGCAGCCACAGCTTCTCTGGGCACCCTGAGCTTCTCACCACCCTCAGGGAGAAGAATTTCTTCCCAATATCCCATCTAAGGATCTGAGAGCAGGCTATGCCCCACACAGTCAGCAGAAACTGACACAGAAATGTTTCCTAAAGCCCCAGCAGTGTCTTTCAGTCAGGGGTATAAACAGGGAGCTCTTGAGTGGTCTCAAGATGTCCCATCTGGAAAGTGTTTCTCTTGGCATATTTATCCATGGGGACAACACAGCAATGCCCCAACTGCTGGAATATCCAATCCTTGACAAACACCACGGGAATAATGTAAAGACAGAGAACCAGTGCAGAGCACCTATGGTTTAGTGCCCTTTCCTATAACACAGGAATTACAGGTTCAATCTCCTCATGGAGCTGTTTTAACAAGGCCATCCTGGCACTGAGGAGAGAGGGTCCAACTGCTCAAAAGGCAAGAGGTTCCTTCCTCCTGCTGCCCAGATTTGTGCAAGGAACGGGCTGGCACCCTCTGGATCAATCCCCAGAGCTGAGCAGGCAGGGACATGCTCAGCTGGTGGATCCCAGCAGGGCTTAGGGGTGAGTAAGCTCCTCACTGATCATCACTGCTGAGACTCAGGCAGCTCCAAACATGTCCTGAAATGGAGAAATTTGTATCTGGTGAGGACTGGGCTGATGGGAATAAAGAGCCACGGGTGCATCCAGGGGTAGGTGACAGAAAAATTTCCTTTAGGGAATTAACTACTCTAAAGGTTTGGAGCACTGAGATCCCAGGAGAGATGGGCAGCATAGAGAGTTTGTTAAGCTCAGGGAATCCAGAACACCAATTTTTTGAAGAGTCAGACTCATTAATTGTCTTCATCCCTGATGAAGCAGAAGCAAAATGCTCAGCAGAACTGGGCACTGTGCTCTGCTCTCTGGTGACCAGAGACAGGACCTGAGGGAATGGCTGGAGCTGTGTCAGGAGAGGTTTGGGATGGATATCAGGGAAATGTTCTTCCCCAGAGGGTGCTGGGGCACTGGAACAGCTCCCCAGGGAATGGTGACATTCCCAAAGCTGCCAGAGCTCCAGGAGTGTTTGGACAATGCTCTCAGGGATGCACAGGGTGGGATTTTTGGGTGTCTGTGCAGGGTCAGGAGCTGGACTGGATGATCCTGGTGGGTCCCTTCCAACTTAGGACATTCTGTGGTTTTACAACTTTCCTGTGGCAACAAAACACCGAAGAGGAGAGAAGGGCCACTACAAAGCCAGTGGGATTGCCTCCCAGTCTGGGGAATGCGGGGTGAATGTTGATGGGTGATGAATTGAAACCCCACCATGCCCGCCTGGAGACCCTGTCACCCTGCAGGTGGGCACAGCAGGGTGAGAGCAAAGGCAGTCCTCATCTTTAGCAGCTCTAAGGACAGGTGTAACCTCAGGGCAATGCAAATCCCTGCAGTCCAGCTCCTTGGACACCCATGCCAACATTCCATCACTTCCTTGCATGAACGTGTGCAGCCCTCCCACTTCCCTTCCAGTCTGGACTCCCCTCAGCCCCAAAAGCTGCACTGGAAGGTACCAGGGATGAATGGATGTGGATTAAACTGGTGCCACATGTACAAGTGGCAGCTGTGTTGTCATGGACAGCAGACTCTCCTGAATATTTGTCCAAACTCCACTGACAGGATGGGTTTGCCCTCTGCACGTGGCAGCTCAGGAACCAGAGAGCATCTCTAGTGGCACTCGACACCTGTGTAAGGACAACTGAGTCACCCCTGCTGCTTAACAGGGAGTTCACCTGGGGACACCTGCAGGTGCCCTGACTTCCCGTGCCCACAAACTGGAGCTGTCTGTGAAGCGAGGTGAATCCTGCCCTGAGCCTCAGGGAAAGAAGTTATAAAACCCCAGAATTGTTTGGATGGGAAGGGACCTTAAAGCTCATCTCATTCCAACACCCCTGCCCCGGGCAGGGACCCCTTCCACTATCCCAGGCTGCTCCAAGCCCTGTTCAACCTGGCCTGGAATGGTTCCAGGGATGGGGCAGCCACAGCTTCTCTGAGCAGGTACTCACAGAGTGAGTCAGGTCCTCACAGAGGGAGAAATTTCACCTTTACTGAGTACTGCATCCCAGTAGTGCATCCCAGAACACTGGCAGAGAGTTGTATTTTTCCAGGAATGGTATTACAGCTGCAGTAACCCCCCAGAGCTGTGGGAAAGAAAAAAAAAAGAAAAAATCCAAGCATAAATCATGAAGTTTGGCCACTGGGGTGAGCTCCCTGCTGCTTTTACCTTTTCCAGGAGAAAGGTGATGCATTTGGATCTGCATCTCCCAGGTGGGGCAACCCAGCAAAAGACCACCCTGTCTCCATGGTTGCAGTCCCTGCCTCCTCTGTGAGACCTCTGTGGAGTCTTCCTTCAAAGAGGGGAAAGATAAAACCCCACACTGTGGGACAGAGGAGAAATCAGGCTGAGGCACCACTGGAATAACCACTGTGATTATATGTTAATAGTCATATGGAAATATATTAATGATGGCAAACCCAAGAAGCCCAGCAATTTAGGAAGGCTGGAGTGGGACTTCTTACAAGATCATGCAGTGACAGGACAAGGGAGAATGACTTTAAGCTGCCAGAGGGAAGGGTTAGATGGGATATTGGGCAGGAATTGTTCCCTGGGAGGGTGGGGAGGCCCTGGCACAGGGTGCCCAGAGAAGCTGTGGCTGCCCCTGGATCCCTGGCAGTGCCCAAGGCCAGGCTGGGCAGGGTTTGGAGCACCCTGGGACAGTGAAAGCTGTCCCTGCCCATGGCAGGAGGTGGAACTGGATGATCTTTAAGGTTCCTTCAAACTGAAACCATTCCATAATTCTATGGCCTTGGAAGAACCCAATACATTAAGCATGAACAAGGAATGACAGATTGCATCCCAACCCTTCAGAAAAGAAATCAACGAGAGACAGACTGAGACAGTGAAGTGGGTTAAGTGGGTTATAGAAAAATCTTAAAAAAAACAAAAAAAGACAAGACAGCAAAATTGACATGGAGAGAAATGCTTCACTACTGCAGACAGCAGTGCAAACAGATCAGGTGTGCCAGAAGTAAGTGAAACTACCACATCATCATCCAGTTCCTCTCTCTACCCTGAAAAACAGTTCCTGCATGTCTTCTCTTGTCCAGGCAAGTTTTAAACCTCCTGAGGATGGGTTTAAAGAGTGTGATGTGTGTTTTCTTCCCTGTTTCATCCCTGCAGTTCTTTGGTGAATGGCAGAGATAAACACAGGTGGACAAAGCACAGGAATTACTGCAGCAGAAAAAGATGGCAAGAAGGAGCAGGGCAAAGGGAGGAAGCAGCAATGCAAAAAAAGGCAGCTGGGAATAGCTGGGGATCAGCTGTAAGAGGAAGGCTTCAGTTTGATATATGGTGCCAGAGACATTATTAATGATTTGCTGGTTTTTACCTTTAAAAACTTGGGGTGGATTATTTATTATGTCAGCACAGAGCTCGTATGATCTATGAAAGGGATGATAATTTGTACCTGTGCCTGGCCTCTCAGTTTCACTGTGTTTTTACAGCCTTTAATTAGGATTTAATTCTGCACTCCTGACACAGAAGAGTTTGTGGTGTACTTAAAGAAAAGAAAAACACTTCCCCCCTTATTAAAAACATCCCATTTGACCATGAATGAACAGCTCTGCTGAGAGTCATCACAGCATTTTCACAGGTCAAAGGATTTATTTGCCTCTGAAAAAAATGAATAACCCAGAGAAGCCCAATTGGACCAGAAATACTGCTAAAGCACTGACTTTGGTGTCTTTCCATGAAGTTAGACAGGAAAGCAGTGCCATTAGCTGCATTCTGAGTGGGAATCTCTGCAGTGGGGTTGGTGCTCTGCATTTGGGAGAAAATGCCTGGGATTTGGGTCCAGAATCATTATTTGAGGCTGGGGAAAAGCAGGAGCTGCACATCCAACTCGGCCAACATCCTGACTTGCCATGCACAGGCAGAACTGCAGGAAACCCACAGTAATTGGTGTCCTCAGCACCACCTCAGTGTTTTCCACTGAAAACCCCCTTTCCTTTCCTTTCCTTTCCTTTCCTTTCCTTTCCTTTCCTTTCCTTTCCTTTCCTTTCCT
>VZTR01000997.1:143977-160554 GCA_013400775.1 Chaetops frenatus | reverse complement strand
TTCCCTTTTCCTCTTTTCCTCTTTCTCTTTCTCTTTCTCTTTCTCTTTCTCTTTCTCTTTCTCTTTCTCTTTCTCTTTCTCTTTCTCTTTCTCTTTCTCTTTCTCTTTCTCTTTCTCTTTCTCTTTCTCTTTCTCTTTCTCTTTCTCTTTCTCTTTCTCTTTCTCTTTCTTTTCCCTCCAACACCAAGGCTGCGCTCACAGTGCAGACCACGGGCATCCTCTCTGAGGATCCAAAGGGATTCTACTGGGCATGGCAAAGCCTGGCAGTGAGTCAGCCCAAACTGACAAGGGAAGAGAGGAAAGGAGATGGGTGGGAAGAAATGGGGTGAGTGACGTGTCAGAGAAGAGCAGCTCAGTGCAGGCACAGGCAAAGGGAGAGCTGCTCTCGGTGAGGGTCAGTGCAGAGGAGGTGGGTGTGAGGTGCTCCTCCCAAAGCTCCAGGATGGAGGGTGTCTGGATCACTCCAGCTCTGACTGGCACTGAGATCTGGGGTGAATTTTGAAGCTGTGTGATTGAGAAAAAACAGATTTTTCTGGCTCCCTTAGTTCTCTGCACACACTGGGAAATCCCATGACCACTGCACCAGGCTGAACTTGCCCTTTGGGCAGGAGAAGGCTCCAAATTTGCAGGTTGAATGTAGCCATGGCACTGAGCAAACAGAGAGCTCAGAGGAGGTTTTATTATGTTCCTGTTCTCCTCCATGAGCAGAGCACCTATTCCTGGTGGTTTGGAGAAGGACAATAATAAAACAACCAGAATAAATATTCTGAATAGTGGGAAAATGCACTTTTCACCTGCTCCTGGCCTGATTCTTCCCCTGCTCAATGCCTTGCTGAGTTCTTTTGTTGGTCAATAGCTTCAATGTGGGACTGAGGATGTGGCTGTTCATTCAATAAATACCAAGGGCATTTTCCTGCCCAGGGGCCCCCAGGCTCCTTAATTCTACCTGCCTGGGATTTGGGTGGGTTGGGAGTTGGGTGCTGGGGGGGTGTCAGGAGGTGATTTATCAGTGGTTGTCTCATGGTGATGATGGCGAGTTTCTAACAGAGGTAGAATCAAAAAATCCTGGAATGGTTTGGGTTGGAAAGAACCTTAAAGCTCTTCTCATTCCACCCACTGTGGGCAGGGACACTTTCCACTGTCCCAGGTTGCTCCAAGCCCTGTCCAACCTGGCCTTGGACACTTCCAGGTGTGGAAGACCATTGTTTCTTTTGTGATTTTATAGATTTAGCCCTCAGAGTATGGTTTGTTCTCATCATTCCCTCACCAGTGGGATGTGAGCTGCAAATCCTCTCCCTGGACTAGCCCAGGATGAGGCTGTGAAGGAAGAGGAAAAGGGATGGCACAGGTTTCCTAGACTCATCCATGGTGATTTTTTCAGCAGGAAAGTGGAGCTGCAAACAGCAAAATGTGAGGATTAAGGCTCAGGACAGAGGTGCCATGAGCTGCGGGATGAGCAGAGCCACCAATAATTCAAGATGTTCATTATTATTTCCATTAAACTGCAAGGAGACATTAAGGGATCATGGATGTGATGTGACATTCCCAAAACAACTCCAGGCACAACCCTGTTCCTGTCTTCCAAGCTGAGTTTCCACCATTTCCAGTCCCATCTGCAAGCAGAGCCTCATATCAGCACAAAACCTCAGCTGCTGCCAGTCAGGAAAAAGATTTAGAAAGGTCTATCTGGAAAATCCAGCAGTCCTTGAGCAAAGCAAGAGGTCTCCTTATACCCCTGTAGTAAGACTGCAACCTAAGCTGATGTTAAAACAGAAATAAGACTTAGTCCCAGCTTAATTTAAAGCAAACATTTGCCATTTAAACAAGTTTCAGTTATTAAAATTCATCACATAAACAAGTAGCAGCCTGAATTAACTTTAGGTTGAACCATTTACCCAAGCTGAGAGACTCTGAGGCTCATTTTTCAGTTTCAGTCTTGCTGGGGATGATATAAAGCTCCCCATAACCTCTGTGGCCTGGAAGAAGCCACCCTCAGTCAATACCCCCTCAGGATGACAGGTCCCAAATCCCACTGCAAGCCGTGATGGATTGTCCCAGGGTGAGATTTCATACATCTCCTGCTTCCAGAGGGGAGCTGACACAAGTAATTGGTGTCACTTTTGCTGGGCCCGTGCCAAATGCTGACGAAAACAGTTCCTAATCAGAAGTGCTGGGATTTGTGGGCTGGACAACAGGGAAGTGTTACGGTGGCAGTGAGCTCCTGGGGTCTCAGCTGGCTGGGACAGAGTGGCCTCTTGGCTGGGGCAAGAGCTCGGTGTTGGGACAAAGGTTGGTGGCACCGGCTTGGCAAGAGCTCTGTGGACGTGGAAACTCAGCTAAAGTCTCTCCCTGAGCCCTGGAGAGCTCAGGAGTTCAGGAGAAAGGGCATCAGCCCCTTTTTCTGCAAGTCAGCCCTTAATCCTGACTTGAAATACCCACAGGATGCTGCCATGCAGGATGGGGAAACGTTCCTCGGGGCCATACGGTGCTGCATCACTGTATGAGGTTTCAACCTTAAAAATCTGATTATTCCTACAGTCGTTCAGGAGTGACAAGGATTAGTGACTTTCTCAACATCCCAAAGGGAGTCTGGATCCAGGGCCTGACCCTGTTTTCCCACAAAACTCCTGCACCACAGTCCCCACCACTTCGTTGCAGTCACAGTCCCTCATCTGCTTTTCACCCAGAGCAGGCTGGGACCCCCAGCCCTGACTCAGCCCCCAGCACCAGCAAAACATAGCAGGGATAGGGAGCCATTCCCTGGGAAATGGATCCATCCTCGCAGGCTCCTGGGATAAACCAGTGATCTCCACTAAGCCAGGGAGGTGGCTGATACCACAGGACGAGCCTCACTGAGCAGCCACAAAAGAGGGATTCACCCAGTAAAGAACACCAGCCTTTCCATCCTTAAGAGCTTGGATTTGGAGACACATGAATAGGGGGAGGGTTTTTTTTCCACGTCCCCAGGGCTTTCAAAGGCTGCTTAATTGTCCTGCTCCTCTCCCACTTTTCCTTTGCCCCATTGTTAGCGTTATCAACAATTCCCATGCTACAGCGCCACGCAGGAAAATAATTCCACACCTGGCACTGGGCTCGTATCCTGTCTGCAGGGGCCACGGGGCGAACAATCGGCTCTGCACCTCCCGCACGGCACCGAGCACGGAGCGGGGAAGGAAACCTGGGCCAGCCGCACAATTGGCGGGGAAGCATCGGCCGCGCTCCGAGGAAGAGTTTTTGGCCGGCGGCGGATTTGCTGCTGGAGCTCCGGGCTGGGATTTAGGGACAGGCGGGAGTTGGACGCCCTCTGCTGCTGAGAAATGTGAGCTTATCGCGGTTCTCTTTTGTAATTCCAGACCAGACCCAAGGACGCGGGATCATGGAGTCACAGAGACATGGGATCATAGAAGCACGGAACGGAGTCACGGAAGTGTAGAATCATAGACAGAGCCATGGAATCATGGAATCACAGAGACATGGCATCATAGAATCATGGAATCATGGAATCGCGGAGCCATGGCATCATAGAATCAGAGTCCCACAATATCATGGAATCATGGAATCACAGAGACATGACATGATGGAATCATGGAATCGCAGAGCCATGGCATCACAGAATCATGGAATCATAAAACCATGGAACCATGGAACCACAGAGCCATGGCATCATAGAATCATAGAGCCATGATGGGATGGAATCATGGAATCATAGAGCCACTACATCATAGAATCAGAGTCCCACAATACCGTGGAATCATGGAATCACAGAACCATGGAACCATAGAATCATAGAGCCATGACGTCAAAGAATCATAGAACCATGTTATCATGAAATCATGGATTCCTAGAATCATGGAACCATATAGCCATGACATCATAAAATCATAGAGCCATGGAATCACAGAACCATGACATCATAGAACCATGGAACAATATAATCATAGAATCATAGAATCATAACATCATGGGATCATGGAATCATGAAATCACAGAGTCATAGCACCAAGGAATCATAGAATCATAACATCATGGGATCATGGAATCATGGAATCACAGAGTCATAGCACCTAGGAATCATAGCATCATAGAATCCTAGAACCATGACATCACAGAATCATAGAGCCATGGAATCATGGGATCATAGAACCGTGATACCATAGAATCACAGAATCATAGAATAATGAATTCACAGAGAATTACGAAATCACAGAGTCATAGAACCATGGAATCACAGAATCATATAGTCATGGAATCTTGGAATAACTGAATGACAGAATGGTTTGGGTTGAAAGGGACTTTAAAGACCATCTCATTCTAAGCCCCTGCCACGGACAGCTCTGTTTTTACATAAGCATAAAGTAATAACAGCAATATGGAATGGAAGGGCCCTGTAGGCCATGCCCTACCCCCAAAACAAAATCATTTTTGCTTGAATTCTGATTGCTGCAACTTTTTCCATCTTCTTCTTAAACCTTCTTTTGAATGATATTTTTTCCCTGCTCCACTCTTTTCCTTTACCAGTTTAACAGCACAGCCTGTTGACTTCCAATGCTGCATGCCAGTAGCAAAAATGTAACCATTGGCTCTGAATTCCTCAGTAGCTCATCCAAAATTTCTCTTTGTCCAGGAAAGCTGTGGCTGCCCCACCCTTGGAAGTGTCCAAGACCGGGTTGGACAGGGCTTGGAGCAACCTGAGATAGTGAAAAATGTCTCTGCCCATGTCAGGGGAGTGGAATGGGATGAGTCTTAAGGTCCCTTCCCACTCAAACCATTCTGGAATTCTGTGGTTGAGGGTCCCACAAACACCATCCCAATATCTCAAAAAGTTTCTGAAATTCTGAATTCTGGCTCAGCTTTGTCTCCCAGGATCATGACTTTCCCCATCCCTGGATGCCACAGCTAAATTTGAGGACACAGACCTGACCTTTCAGGTTGAATCTTCTTGCAAAACCTCTCCACTTTCATTTACTTGCCCACCTTTTCTGACAAGACCTCCACACTGGGCTGGCAACCTCCTGAGGTTACCTGATCACTGAAGAGGGGGAAGATGCTCTTTAAAAGGTATATTTTGCTTTGGGCAAAGGCTCAAAATTACCTGATATAATAAAGGTGGCTGTGCCACAGGGGTTTTATCTAGGCTGAAATATGAGTTTGGTGACCTATGCAGACACAGAAAACACCCAGCTTTTTCTATTGGTTCCAAGATTCTTTAACTGGAGCTTTTTTAGAAATCCCTTTGTTAATTCAATCTCTTTCTCTCCACCTGTGCTGTGATCCTATAGCCCAGGCAGCAACCTGGGGGTGCACAAGTCTGTGAGAAAGTGCTTTGTGAGGTCCCATGGGAACACACACACCTTGTGGACTGTTTTCTGGAGTCCTAAGTAACAAACAGCAGCCAGGCTCTGCTCTGACTGATTTTTGAAGGCACACTCACCCTGTTTCAACACCTTGGCATCCAAGAAAAACCTTTAGGGGATCAAAGACCGAACGTCCAAGGTTTAGGTGCCCACTCTGAACCATTTCAGTGTTGTAGAAAAAATCCATCCTCACCTGTCTGTTGATAAAAGCAGTCAAGGAGGATTAGGGAAGGCTCAGGTTCAAATTGCTCATCGTAGGAGTGCTTCAGACTAACACCTGTTAATTGCACCAAGGTGTAATGGACCTTAGGATGAGCCAGGCTGTGATTAGGGGTCCGTTACTCCACACACAACATTTGCCCACCCTTTGGGCCTTTCAGAGCCACTGTCACTCAGGGAGCTTTGTTTGTGACTTGTGATTTGCTCCAACAAACAGTCAAGGTAACCTACGAAGAGTAGGATTGTATTCAGGATTCCCAGCTGCTAAGGACCTCTCCTCACCCGAATTCTGTTCAGGACTCTAACATGCTTAAGACCTCTTCCCACCCAAATTTCAGTACCTCGTGCCCCCCCCCTGCCCAGCTGTGTCCCCCCTGCAAAGGGTGTCCTCTGTTTTACACCCCCAGCCAGCTCACACAGGTCACTTACAGCTCCCAGAACCCACCCTTGTGGGTTTGATTTTCAGGGAAGCCAGAAGGTTCCGGGATCACATTTTTTTNTGCTCCCAGCCCTCTCTGTCCCACGTCCCACCTGCACCCAGACCTGGCAGCCCTCCAGGTTCCCAAGCACTGATGAAAGTGTGGAGATTTGCTTCTGGCGTTGGGAAATATTTCACCTCGACAAAACAACGGCCATATTTCCTGTATCTGTACACAAAAGAAATAACAGGCAAATGTGTATCGAGTGGATTTATCTACACAGGATTTTGCCTTACCAGGAACAATGGAAACTTGAATCCGTGTGGTTGCCCAACCACAGCAGAGTGCTTCAATTTGTTTTGGGGGGGGGGGGGGGGGTTGTTTTTTGTTTGGGGTTTGTTTTTTGGTTTTGGGTTTTTTTTGTTTTTTTTTTGTTTTTTGAAAATACTGTGCATAGGGGAGTTCCTTAACACAGCAAGACAGCAAGGCAGCTTCCTGTTATGAAAACAGTCAACAACCTGACATTCAGCAATCTGACGTTCCCTGCACCCAACGTGATAAACAGGGCTGATAAAAATCTGCCACAATAGGTACAATAGCACCCCCCCCTCCCATAAAGGGATAGGACGTGGAAAGAGCCTCAATACACAAATATCCCAAGCCATCTCTTCCAGCTTCTTTTATACAGTAGATAATCTCATCCTGCTTCCCGTATTTTCCCAACGTTGATTCATTTCCCCTCAGGCAGGGGTCAGAGTGGGAGCTGGGTGTTTTGACACCACTTTCTCGCGGGTCTTTGTAGTTCAGAGGCAACGCTCAGTGGAGATCTGAAAACTGTTTACAGGGTTTCCCTTCCTCCTGCCATTCATGATCCCTGCATTTCAATGCCACAGCTGCTGGACTCCTCTAGCTTGTCCCCAGAGTCACCTCCTCGATCTGAATTAAATCCCAGAAGCAAAACAAAAAATAGTGGGAACCTCTTCCCCCTTCAGTGACCTTGGTAATGGATGCTGGAGCTCTCTTTTTTCCTCCCTGATTCCCTATGGCCTCCACCACAGTGATGCTCCGAGTTTCTCTGCTCAGGTTGCAGAAGAAATATCAGATAATACTGATTTCCCACCAAAGAAGTGTTGGATGAACTTTTACTCCATCTGAAAGTGGCTGCAGAATGAAAGAGGAGAATCTCCACTGCTACTCAGCTCCTAGGTTGCCCAGAGAAGCTGTGGCTGCCCCTGGATCCCTGGCAGTGTCCAAGGCCAGGTTGGACAGGACTTGGAGCACCCTGGGATAGTGGAAGGTGTCCCTGCCCATGGTAGGGGCTGGGAACTGAATGAGCTTTAAGGTCCTTTCCAACCCAAAACATTCTGTGTTTCTGTGATTCCTGTATTTCTTTTATAAGGGCTTCAGCCATTTTCCAGCCCCTCCACAAACTCCAGTGAGGTTCAGTGAAACATCTTCCACCTCTCCCTCACAGACTGCAATTCCTTTTCTACATCCTACAGCAAAATAATAAAGACTCAGCTGCTGTGTCCTAAGAACCTTTTTGGTACCCCTCAGGCAGCAGAAACAGGAGGTGCACGGCCTAATCCTCATCTTTGGCTCTCACAGAAAGGACAAGCTCTCCCTGGCTGGCAGGAGTCTTTGTGGAGAGGAGGATATGACCTGTAACATGGAAAATTTTGAAGCACTCCTTGGAGGCACAAATTGCTCCCTCCGGCCCTTGGTTCCGCTGCTCACTCACAAAGAATCTTCCTTTGAAGCTTCCTTTAAAACCAGCATTCCCATCCAGGCAGCAGGAGATGGCAAGGAGGGTGGGCATCCCATGCAAGCTGGGCACAGGAAGGTTGTGTCCCACGTGCCAGGGTTTATGATTTAATACAGAATTTATTGCTTTTAAGAGGTATCTGAGTTCTTTCTGCCATGCTTTGGTAGAACAACCTATCTCAGGCTGGCCTTGCTGGTGACTTGGGGACAAGGCCACCAGCAACACAGAGCCAAGGGCTTGTCCTGGTGTTCCCAGACCTCTGAGGAATTCCTGTAAGATGGGGATGCACAGCCTGCACCTCCCTCAAGCTCTGCTGCCTGTGCCTGGCTCCCAAGGGAAGCAAGGACAGTTGTTCCCTTTGAAAGCACAGCTGGAGGAGGCACTTGTTCAGCAGGTTTTTGTTTCCATGGAGGATCCTGAAGCATCTCTGTCATCTCACCACGAGGCCACAGCCTGGGGAGCTGGGCCATGATGTCAGGGCACAATTCTTTGTAGCCAGGAGTCTCCTGGGTTCTCCTTCTCCCACTCTGACGTTTCTGATTGCTGGCTCAGGTGTCACTCAGTGAACAGGTACCAGTTTTCCCCTTGATCACATGGCCCTAATTCCTTTCTGCACCATCTCATCCGTGAAAAAAGGGCAGGTGGTGGCCAAACCACCAATCCTGGGGTGGTTTAGGTTGGGTATTTAAGAAAAGGTTCTTCCCCCAGAGGGTGGTGGGGCACTGACCAGGCTCCCCAGGGAAAGGTGACATTCCCAAGGCTGCCAGAGCTCCAAGAGTGTTTGGACAATGCTCTCAGGCACAGGGTGGGATTGTTGGGGAGTCTGTGCAGAACCAGGAGTTGGATTTGGTGATCCTGTTGAGTCTCTTGCAATTCAGGATATTCTAGTCTAGTCCAAGTCTAGAAAATAGCTGTGTATTCAACACATATTACAAAGCATTAGGTGACATCTGGAAGTATTTCTGTCACCTATTAAGATCAGGCAAGAACACTCAGAAAAACCATCCTAAGAGCCAGGGATAGAAAGGGAAAAATCAATCCCATCTGGTCAGAGAAGGCCCTGGTGTGCAGCAAAGTCTTTGTGTGTGGCAGAGACAGCGAGGGAAGGAGCTGAGCTACCTGAGGCCACAGTGACACCGTGCCTGGCACCACCTGGAAATCACAAGGACCAACATCTTGACCCTGGGGCAGCACCTTGAAACACCCTTGGCTAAAACCTTGCAGGGGAAGAAATGTGAAGAGCGCTGAGGGCAGCGGGAGCTGCACTGGGGCTCTGGGAACCAGAGCGCGTTTTCCTCCTGAGGAAATGTCACTGCCATGCAAACACACTCACTAAAATGGGCTCATGCCCATTAAAAACAGGCTGTACCTCAACCAACCAGTGCCAGGACTCGCCCCTGGCCCTGTCCCTGTGGAAGTTGCCCTCCAACCCATGGGACAGGGGTCCCATTTCGTGAGGAAATGTCACTGCCATGCAAACACACTCACTAAAATGGGCTCATGCCCATTAAAAACAGGCTGTACCTCAACCAACCAGTGCCAGGACTCGCCCCTGGCCCTGTCCCTGTGGAAGTTGCCCTCCAACCCATGGGACAGGGGTCCCACACAAGATTCCCAGCTGGTCACTGGTCCGTGCTGAGGCCTGAGCCATTCCTGGGCTTGCTGTCGCTGGGCTGGGCCAAACCCGTGTCAAGAAATGCTCAAACAATCCAGTGGTGCACATGAAGGAATTCCTGTCTGGGGTAATTCACTGCTGTGATGCAGCCCTGGAGCCCTCAGTGACCTGGTTTGGTCACGGTCTCTGATTTATGCCACCGTTAATTGCCATAATTCACTATTTCCGCTGCAGTAACAGCGAGGAGCCTCGGGCTGGAGGAGAAATGCTGGTGCTGGGTGCTGCTCGAAAGCAGAGCAGGCCATTTCTGCTCTTTAGACGGGGCTGCAAATCAAAATGGAACCTGTGAGAAGGAGACCCAGCACCCACAGGGGGAAGGGAAAGTGGCTGCAGTGGCAACTCACACTCCTGTGACCTCCTGAGGGGCTGGAAAAGGGCTTGCAAAGCCAAAAAGGAGACTTTTAAGGACAGATCAGAAGGAGAATCCTGTGGGCATGCACAGGAAGGTCCTTGCCCTCACAGGGCACAGTGTATTTGTTAGAGAGCACCCAGTGCTGCCTCCCAGGCCCCCACCCCTGCAGCAGGAGGCTGCAAGACCTTCCCAGGCCACTCAAGGATTGGGTCATATCCTCATTTCACAGGTGCAGAATGACCCTGAAGCAAACATTTTGGTGCACGAGTGGCTCATGTGTTGCACTTGGGTTGTTTGCAAACCCTCCAGCTTTTATGTGCTCTGTGCCTGGGAGATGTTGAGCTGAACAGCTGTGTTTGACCAGCAAACTCCCCAGTGCCTCCTGCTCCCTCACCACTGCCTCAAATGGTCTCAGGATCAACCCCAAAAGTTGCTCTTTCAGCAACCAGAGGGACTTTCCCTCTCCCTTTCCATTAGAAATGGAAAAACTTTCCTCAGCTTCTCTATGCACCGAAGTGGCCACTGCATCATTTATAGGTGAGTAACACTGGTTTAGGAGGGATTGCATTAATTTTTTCCATTTTTTTCCTTCATAGCTGAGCTCCATGGAGAGCCTCACTCACCTCCTTTGCTCCTCATTCCTTGAGAGGCATTTTTTGTTAACACAGGGCAGGCAGGATTTGCCCTTGTGCCCCGTCCAAGAAAAAGAGAGAAAAATAACCCCAAACAATTGCAAAGCTTTCATTTGAGAAATTAATGCTCAAGGGACCGAGGTTAAAAATAAAGTTCTTTGGCCAGGGCCTTTATAAGCTCCAGCCATATTCTCTGGAATATAATTCATAAGCACAATATGTTTTTTTGTTGTGAATGAGTGTGAAGTACCAGAAAAGGAAAGAGGAAACCCCTAATGTAGTCCTGAATAGACCTGTGAAAAAGGATAATAAAACTTGTCCTGGATTTCCTTTAGCAGCAGGTGCTTCCTTTGGAGTTTCTATTCATTCAGACTTTGGGCAGACACAGCCTGCCAAAAATTTTTTTTTTTTTTTAACTTTTTGTAAACACAGCACTCAGTTGATCTGACTGAAGGTGAATTTATCTTCTTGGCCTCTGTCAAGCTCATGGGCTCACAAGGTCAGTGGCAAAGCTTCTCCAGGCTTTTGGGTTGGGTCTTCTTTCAGACCTGACAGGTAGAAAGGTGCTACCTCAGGTCAGGAGGTTTCCCCAAGAATCCAAGGCTGGAAGGCCATAAATTTCCATTTTAAATAGACCATCCCATCACTCCTGGTGAGACACCCCCCCTTGCCCATCCACAGCAAGAGGAATGCAGCTCCTCAGCCTCCCAAAGCTCATTTCTGGGGAAAAATTAGGGGATATTAAGCACTAATTGATTTTTATAAAACCTTTAACCAGAGGATTAAATTGTGTCCCTTAACCACAGCATGCAAGGGCCTACGTTGTCCACATCTTTCAGTTCTCAACAGCTCCCTGGACAACACCAGAAAAACCCAATTTCTCCCTGTCAAACACAGCCTAACTTCCCTTCCAAGTCCTTTTCCCAACCAGAGACAGCACCACAAACTCTTCCACTCATGGAATCCTGGAGTAGTTTGGGTTGGGAAGGGACCTTATGGCTCATCTTGTTATGCACACAGACAGAAAATGGCAAGGTTGCTCCAAGGAGCTGAAAATCTGAATTCACCTCTCCCAAAATTGCTGAAACAGTTGACACTTACATGAGAAAATACTGAATATGTTACACTGTATTACAAATCTTCCTGTCTGCCTAAAGGAAAGAGGGATTGAAACAAAAGGATCTTTAAGGTCCCTTCCAACCCAAACCATTCTGCACAATCTGTCAGAACTGCTGGGTTTTTTAGGTGTCTTTAATGAATATCTATTATTTTCTACAGTTGCTTTGTATTGCCAAACATCCTTTCTGCCTGCTCCAACTCACTCCTACTGAGGAAAACACAAACAGCTCATCCCATTCCCTATATTTAACATTCCAAACCTGGCACAGGTTTGTACCAGCCCTGGTAACAATGGCGTGGAACACCTGTCAGTGACTGCATTTGCCCAGGGATTCACTCTGTTCCACGCCATGTGTGTTTAAAAATTCCTGTGAACAATGGCACAAATAAACATTTCTTTTTTTTTTTCCCCTCAGCTCTCACTCAAGCCAACACCTCTGTCCAAATTGTACATGAGGGGCCTGCAGAGGCTGGTGGTTGTTTCCTAGACTTGAGGCCTCTTTCCCTCAAAATTGGCACTGTCAGCAGCTCTGAGCTCAGAGAGGGCATTTTCCACTTGTATGGAAGGAAGGAAGAGGAAGAATGAGCAGGAAAGGGGCAGAGTCGTGCAGGGCTCTGAAGGCAAAGGATGATGATGAATTCGAGCTTCGAGCAGGGGGGGACAGACAGATCTTCTGAGAAAGGTCTGAGCAAAAGGATGAGGGATGTGTGCAGTGCAGGGCCACTGAAGGTGGGACTAACAAGGGATTGCAGGAGCCAGAGAGGTGGGGGCTGTTGACCACAGGGAGTGTAGCACACTGCAGCTCTGTCCTGGAGCACTGTGCAGGGATGGGCAGGGGGAGCTTGTGGGGCTCATGGAGAGAGTCCAGAGGAGGCCATGGAGATGCTCCAAGGGCTGGAGCCCCACTGCTCTGGAGCCAGGCTGGGAGAGCTGGGGGTGCTCCCCTGGAGAAGAGAAGGATCCAGGGAGAGCTCAGAGCCCCTTCCAGGGCCTAAAGGGGCTCCAGGAGAGCTGGAGAGGGACTGGGGACAAGGGATGGAGGGACAGGACCCAGGAAATGGCTTCCCACTGGCAGAGGGCAGGGATGGATGGGATATTGGGAAGGAATTGCTCCCTATGAGAGTGGTGAGGCCCTGGAATAGAATTCCCTGACAAGCTGTGGCTGCCCCTGGATCCCTGGAAGTGTCCTAGGCCAGGTTGGACAGGGCTTGGAACAACCTGGAATAGTGGGAGGTGTCCCTGCCCATGGCAGGGGCTGGCACGGGATGATGATTCTGTATTTCTATGGCTCAATCCAGACTCTTCATCCCAGCACAAAATCCACCTCCCCAGATCTTATGTCTCCTTCTAAACATCATTTACCATCTCTGCACATCATTTACCATCTCTGCACCAGCCACTGTCCCCAGAGCAGGGCCCCAAACTCACCAGCCAACCTCACCCTCCCATGTCCCCTTGTTCCCATGTCCCCATCACTGCCCCAGTGGTGCCAGTCCGAGCACAGCTGCTCTGAGTCTCAGCAAACACCAGCAGAACACACCCCAGGCAGAACTTAGCACACAAGAGTTGTCATTTGAGGTATCTCAGACCTCCTTTAACAGCAGAAAATCCATCCCAGAGCTGTACTCGAGCACCTCACGCAGCACAGCTGGGGACAGGTGATGCTGGGGGACATCCCAGCCTTGGTGCACCTCCAAAACCAAGAGCCTTCCCTCAACATGGGCTGCTGGAGGCCATTCCTGCATGGAAAACAAAGTCTTTTTAGGTCATTTAACCTATTCCCAGGGTTCAGCAAAGCTTCTCGCAGCCCAGCCTTGTTGCAGATATGATTCACACAATGATATTTCAATCATTTCCTCTGGGAGACTCTTTCCAACAATGCAGATTTCTTGGCAGGAGAAGAATTCCCAGGGACTGAGCTTCAGTTTTCCTTCACCCTTGCAATGCATCCTCTCAAACAGCTTCATAATGAGAATTTCCCTCCCTTTTCATTGCCCTGCTGAGGAGCCACATCATTCCCCAAGGGCAAGTGGCAAGGCCAGGGAAAATCTGGGCTGGAAATCCAAAAAAAAATCAGACCTACAGTGATCCTAACCCAGTTCAGAGAAGCCCACTAGAGAAAAAATACGGCAAGATCTCCACAGCTCCCTGACAGGAGGGGGGAGCCAGGTGAGGGTCAGTGTCTTGTCCCAAGGAACAAGGGACAGGACAAGAAGAAACAGCTCAAGTTGCACCAGGGAAGGTTTAGGAATTGGATATTGGGAATATCCAGAGAAGTGTGGAAGTCACCATCCATGGAGGAATTTAAAGCCATGTGGATGTGGCACTTGGGGACATGGGTTAGTGGTGCCCTTGGTTCTGCTGGGGAATGTTGGACTCGATGCTGTTAAAGGACTTTTCCAACCTAGAAGATTCCATGTTTTGTCCTTTTCATCATTTCCCAGCTCAGAGGTTTTTCTTTTTCTTTTTTTTTTCTTTTTTTTTTTTTTTTTTTTTGGACCAGGAAAATGGCAGTGACACACTCCAGGTCTATCCCATGGCTTTTCTGCAGGTGCACCCCAGGTGTCTGTACAGGGACACTAATCCAAGAGCCTGCTAATCCATGAGTCTCCTGATGTCTGACAGGATGGAACTTCGTCACGTTGGACTTCAAAAACTGGTGATTTCTGAAGCTTAAACATGCCTGAATGTTGTGTAGCACAAACTCAGAATCCTGGAGTCACCAAGATTGGAAAATCCCTCCAAGATCATTGAGCCCAACCATTCCCCAGCACTGCCATGGCCACCACTGACCCATGTCCCCAAGTGCCACATCCAGAAGGTTTTTTTAACATCTCCAGGGATGGGGATCCACCACTTCCCTGCCAGATAAGCAACCCTCATTTTACCAGAAATGAGCTCCCAGTGGTGGATCTGCTCCTGGATTGAGGGGACAGAGCAATGCAGGATGCCTGGTGATCCCAGCTGGAAGTTCCTCTGGATGGCACCTGCAGGGAACACTGCAGTGCCCCTGCCAACATCTCAGCAGATGAAATGAGAAATTTTTACAGTGTCTGCGAGCAGAGGTGTGGGAGAGGGAGGAACAGAGGTATTTTCCTTTCCTGGGAGACACATTTATGTTCTGCAGGTGAAAATTGACGTAGAAAAGTTCATCACCATTGGTTGGGCTTTCTTGCTGCACCAAAGGATGGTTTGGCCATGATTTTCCTCCCTCTTGCAGCTCAGCCTCTCACAGATTTTTATTTCAAAGAATTCTCTCCCTAGAAATAGAACAAAATAAACTCCTTATCCCAGCAAGTAATTGTAGAAGGGATCCAGCAGGCAAAGCAAAAAATACAAATACAGCCAGATTTGTGGTGTTGCAAATATTAAATTGCAAAGAAACAGGCTCTGTATTAGAATTATTTGTTATTACCCAGCTCCTGAGCATTTCTGAAAACAAACCTTCTCCCCTGAGAAGGAATAACTCTTCCCTTTTTATTACTTTTATTATTATTGAGGTGCTGAAGACACCGCTGTGGAAGCGCCGTGGTATCAGATCAGTTATCAAAGATGAGCAGTTTCCTCTTGTATTAAGTGAGGTGGAAACACTGTGAGACAACCCCTGATGCTGCAAATTTGCAATTTAAATGACTGAACATTGAGAAAAAACAAGGATGAAACTGAGGCATGGGAAGGTGTTTTCCCCCCAGTGTTATTTCAGGACTTTTGAGCAGGAAACTGAGGAGATCTTGAGGATTGGGCTGTTTGAGGTCACCTAGAGAAAGTTTATGGTGAACTCAAAAGAGGCAAAAGCTGAGCCAGATTTCCCAGTGCTTAAACCCAGCAGTGAATCCATGTTTGCTGGAACACAGGAAGAAAAAGTCAGGACAGTTATTGCTCATAGTGCGTCTCTCCTGACCAAAGCATGAGAACAGGGAATCAGGACATGGTTTGGGTTGGAATGGACCTTAAAGCTCATCCAAACCCCTGCCATGGGCAGGGACACCTCCCACTATCCCAGGTCACTCCAAGCCCCACCCAGCCTGGATGGGGTCCCCTGTGTGCTGTGGGCATGCTGAGATTTTTCTGCACCCCACCAGACCACAGAGCCACTGCAAGGCCCTGGAAGGGATCCCAAAGAGGAAGGAAGCTTCTGGTGAACACCTGGGATGCAAGATATCCCCATATTTGGGCACCAACCCTCAGGCAAGACCCATAAGGATCATCCCAGCTCGTACAGGTGGCAAAGTGGACTTTCCAGGTGGGATAAATCCCCAGGTGTGTGGGTCATTGGCTCGGCACCCACTGAATGCTCCAAGGTTCTGAGAAAGTCTCAGAACTTCCCAAGCCTGGAGAGGTGGTGGATGTTCCATTCCTGGAAACATTCAAGGCCAGGTTGGACAGGGCTTTGAGCAACCAGATCTGGTGGGTGACGTCCCTGCCCGTGGCAGAGGGTTGGTCTGGATGACCTTTAAATGTCCCTTCCCACCCAAACCGTTCCATGACTCTCCAATCACCTTCCCTGCTGCTGGTGGAGCCTCATGTCACCTCCCTGGACACGATCCCAGGCTTTATCTCACCACAGGACTCCTTCCACAACCCAACCTCTTCCCATTGCTCGTGCAGACACACACACACACACACACACACAGAGACCCATTTTCCCATGGGGATCCCAGCAAAGCCTGTCAAAAAGGGACGCTGACCACCAACTTTTGGGATCTGTTCCCTACGGGCCTGGGAGGGGGATGCGAATCCCTTTAGAGTTGGGTCGGGTTCGGTTGGTTGTGATTTATTTTTTCTCCCTCTTTTCTCTCTCTGTCCCTGGATCAGGATCCCGGGAGGAGGCCAGCATGAGAAGGTGGGGGCTGTCGGTGCAGATGTTGCCCGGGGAAGCCGAGGTTCCCACACCGAGTAGGAAGCGGGGCCTCACGGAGCCGGGATGGGGCTGCGGAAGAGGCAGCGGGGCTGCTCCAGGGATGATGGGAGAGGAGAAGAGGGGGGGCCCCGGCATGGAGGGGGGTGGGGGGGACACCTATTCTTGGAGAAAAAGGGGGGC
>VZTR01000997.1:91180-125965 GCA_013400775.1 Chaetops frenatus | reverse complement strand
CCCAGCCCCCTGTGCCTGACTCCTGTCCCTGACTCCTGTTCCTGACTCCTGTCCCTGACTCTTGTTCCAGACTCCTGTTCCAGATTCCTGTTCCAGACTCCTGTTCCTGACTCCTGTCCCTGGTTCCTGTCTCAGACTCCTCTTCCAGACTCCTGTCCCTGACTCCTTTCCCTGGTTCCTGTCTCTGGTTCCTGTCCCCGGCTCCTGTGCCTGACTCCTTTCCCTGACTCCTGTGCCTGACTCCTGTGCCTGACTCCTTTCCCTGACTCCTGTCCCTGACTCCTTTCCCTGGCTGCTGTCTGTTCCTTCTGCAGCAAGTGCTCAGGGCAGGAGAAGGAGGAACAGGACAAGTATTTACAGAGTTGTATTTACATCCCAGTGGTTAATGGCCTCAGAGAGATCTTCATCCAGGAAATTGCCTAATTGCTTTTTGAATCCATTTATCCCTTAGGATAAATACCCACAACATCCTGGTCAGCGACTCCCATAGTTTAATTATCTGATGGATGAAAAAACACTTCCTTCTCTTTGTTTTAGATCTGCTGCCTGATAAGGCCTCCTGACACCCCTCCTTGGTGTGTTTGGAGCAGCAGTGACACGAGGACAGCTCTTGACTCCTCTCTGTGCTGCCCATGAGGATGGAAATGTGTCACATCCCCACCAGACACCTCTCCTACAGGCCTCAGAGTCTTGCTCTGCTATTCCCTGTGCTGGTCCCTGTTCATCCTTCCTGTTCCACTTTCCTCATTTTCTAGAATTACCACTCTTTTCTCAGTCAGAGTGGGTGGGAATCACACACAGGGAGGCTCCCAGGAGAAGTGCCCTGGCACAACACATTTGCTTTGCCACTTATTCCTGTCCTAATAATTCCTCGTGCTCTCATTGCCCTTTTGACCTCCCCAGAGCCTCAAGCTGATGTTTTTGAAGGACTACCCACAGTCCTTCTGACACGGTAATAGCTAAATTAGAGCCAATTATGGCCAGTGTGCAGCTGGAATTGCTTTTCCATATATCCATTACTTTTTATTTATCAATAATGAGCTGCAGCTGCTGTTTTAACCCCCAGTCACTCACAATAATGGGACCTGCTGCACCTCTGCACAGCCACCTTTCACTTTGATCACCTTGAATAATGCTGTGGCATTTGCCAAATCTTGGCATTTGCCCTCCTGGGACATCAAAATTCCTTCCATGGGTGCCAACACAACTCTCCCTGTAAGTTCTTTCTCTGTTCAAATCCCACTCCATGACAGCTCAGTTTCTCCACGAGCTTTTGGTGAGCAATTTCCTTCCAAGAGTGTTGGGAACCTCAGAACATGTCAGATGGTTGAACCACCCTCTTCCTCAGGTTTGGCAACTCCCTCAAAGAATTTGGATGTGCCTGTGAGTGAGTCACAGCTTTCCCTCAAAGCTGTCATTGAATAAAAAGTGACTCCTCTGAGCCATCACAGCCATTCCCCACTCCCAGGGCAAGCTGGGATTTTGTGTTCAGGTGGTTCCAGAGAAGTTCTGCTCCCCACCAGGCACACAAAGCCATGATAGACTCCCAAACACCTTCAGTCTGAGGGACCAAAATCTACAGCCCAGAGGAAGAAAGCAGAAGAGACCCCCAACATCATCCTCACCACCATCCCAGATTCTTGCATCGGGAATTAATTTTTCACAGATTAAAGAATTAATTCAGAGCTTGAATGTGCTTCCTCATCTGCCCACACCATAAAATGATGACGTGATGAAAGCCCTGTAAACTCATGGGCCACGGGAAAAGTGTTCTGATCCTTGTGAGCTGCACAGCAAAGGACTCTCCAGAAGAAAACTGAAGGGACTGCAAAATGCAGAAACACCTCCCCACTGCTTTGTTCTGGGGCTTCCCAGGACACCTTCCTGCTTAAAGCAATCTGTCCCTTGTGGGGAAAAAAAAAAAAAAAAAAAGAAGAAGAAAAAAAAAACCCCCAAACAAACAAACAAAAACCAACCAAACAAACAAACAAAAAACCCACCATATGGTGGTAGCAATAATTCAGTGATGGGAAATCCATGGCAAGGATGGGGAGTGGATCACTGTTTTCAACAGGAAAAGAGGAAACAGCCTCAAATTGCACCACAGGAGGTTTAGATTGAATATTAGGAAAAAAATTTCTTCACCAAAAGGGTTGTCCAGCCCTGGCACAGCTGCCCAGGAGAGTGGTGGAATCCCCACCCCTGCAGGGATTTAAGAGCTGTGTGGATGTGGCACGTGGGGACATGGGCCAGTGGTGGCCTTGGCTGTGCTGAATCAACAGTTGGACTCAATGATCTCAGAGGCTTTTCCAACCTCAGTGATTCTGTGATTCTCTTAAGATACAATAATAAAGTACTTTTGACAAGATTGTAATAACTTTGGACTGAAACGTGGATAATTTTGACTCCTTGGCTCCCAGGGAACATTTGGCTGATAAGCAGAAGAATTTAAAACCTCAGAGCTCCTGTGGATACTCCCATCCCTACAGGCTGCAGCCAGACCATCCTTTATCCACCTCTGCTCAGGGATTCTGAGCAGCCTCAGGGGCTGACCACACTACCTTGGTTTGTGCTCTTCTCCTGGAATCTGTGACAATTACCTATAAAACCACAATTTTCATTGGCAGACTTTTTTCCTTTAAAAAAATTCTCTTTCATGAATCTTTCTTGGCAGTTCTGGGGCCATGTTTGGACCAGGAAAAGGATGTAAGACCTTCTGAAAGGCTGCCAGAGCTTTTAGATTGCAAGTGTCAGGTCCCTGTTGCAGTCACTGGGGTGTGGTTTGAGGTGGGAGCAGTGGGATACCAGGGGATATCCTGGCATATCTAATAGATAATTAAATGTAGGCAACTGCCCTGTGTTAGAGCCAAGCATCCCCTTGTGATCTTAACACCTTCAGCTTGATTTCAGTTCATGGGCCGCAATAAACACAGATACAGGGGTTGATCTCGTTTTAACACAGATGCTTAAAACCATCTCAGTGACTCCCATCACCAGGGCTTTTTTTTCTCCCTGTTAGATGGAAAGATTGTCATGGCAGAAACAGGCTTGGAACAGAGAAGATCTGTGCAAGCCATGGAACAGTGTTTGTGAGAGGTTCTCACGCAGTGAATCCAAAACAACTCTCTGCTCTCAAGACCAGCTTGACACCAACCTGCACCAGGAATGTTAAACAATGAGACAGCAGCACCTTGCACCTGCCAGGCTGCAGGTGAGAGTCCCTCTGATTCGTTTAGATAATTGTTTATATCTTTCACCCAGTGAGGTTTTGTTTTCCACGATCTATGTTATAGATTGGAGTGCGAATTCTGAATAAAATCTCTCTTTGCCTTGATGAATAGATTGGAGTCTATTTCGTGTCGTTGGACTCGACAGTGACAAAAGATGGTTCTGAAGATGCTGATGGTTCTAAAAAAGACATTTGTGAAATGGCTGGAGAAGTCCCATCCAGGTTTGCACACAAACTGCTGCTTTTGCTCCAGCTCTATGGGGTGAGAGCCTTGAGCATGACAGAGGCTCCAAAGGGCATTTCCAGTGATGGGACACAGGGAATGGCTTTAACCTGGCAGAAAGCAGGGTTTGGTGGGATATTGGGAAGGAATTGTTTGCTGTGAGGGTGGGGAGGCCCTGGAATAGAATTCCCTGACAAACTGTGGCTTCTCCTGGATCCCTGGAAGAGTCCAAGGCTGGGCTGGATGGGGATTGAAGCAACCTGGGATAGTGGAAGGTTGGAACCAGACAAGCTTTAAGGTCCCTTTAAACCCAAACCACTGTGTGATTTATGGCCAAAACCCACTCCTGCTGCAGGCTGTGGGAGGGGGTGGATACCTGCAGCCCAGGACTCACCTGAGCTGGAACCACCCCACTGCTCTTGGGGGGGTCACACAACGATTCCTTCCCCTGGGGTCAGAGCAGGGCCTGGCCCCCCTTCATCAGCTGCTGAACTGTAGGTGACCTGTGACTCCAGCTGAGCACACTCCGTCCTAATCACCACATCAGAGCTCCCCCCACAGCCCCTCTGAGCTATAATTGGGCCATTTACTGAATTTTGCCTGGGCAGGGAAGGCACTGAAGGAGGCATTTGCTTTGTGAGCCCCTTAGACTCTAATTATTGTTCAAGTCACCATTGCATCAGAGCCTAACAAAAGATGCTTAAGAAAGCAAGGAATGAGACATCAATTGTGGTTCATGGGGTCATGGAAGAAATGTAGCACACAAAAAAATAATACACAGGCCATCTCCAGGGTCTGTTCTTTAGCACTTGTACCCCCTGAACATCCATTAATGTTAATGTTTATGACTAAATAGAACTATAAGTCAATTACAGCTCCTGGTAGTGTTAATTCCCAGCCAATCCATATATTTGTCTGCAGAACTGCTAGGGAATTGGGGTAGAATAGATTTTTCTTTTTAAGGGAATGGATTTTTTTTTTTAAAGCACAAACACTTGGGAGCTCTCCTATTCAATCTCCTTGAGTTATTAGAGGAATATGGTCAGTTATCCACAAATTAGGCTGGTCTGGTATGAGGGCAGCTGGTGAAATGTCTGAGCCTTTTTATTCATGGCTTTTCTATTCATGGGATGGCCTCAAGATGCAACCAGGGGAGGTTCAGGTTGGACATCAGGAGGAATTTCTTCCACTGTCCCAGGTTGCTCCAAGCCCTGTCCGACCCAACCTTGGACACTTCCAGGGATCCAGGGGCAGCCACAGCTTCACCTATGCCAAGGCCTTACCACCCTCACAAGGAAAAATTCCTTCCTAATACCCCATCTAAATCTCTCCTCTTCTGGTTTAAAACAATTCCCCTTTGTCCTGTCACATGTAAAAAGTTATTTCCTCCATCACAGCTCACAGTCTTGGATCCAGATGTGGATCATGAGGACTTAAAACCTCAAGTCCAGCAACTTTCCTGCCTTAGCCAGGCTCTGGATATGAAAACACATATCCTGCTCCTCAGCAAATCCCAGGAAAGGTTAATGAGAGGCTTTTGTCTCCCCTGTGCCCAGAGTCCCTGGGGCCACAGCTACAGGAGCAAACTCAGCATCTCCAGGCCTTGTTCCCTGACCAGGAATCTCTGCCTTGCCCGAGCTTCTAATCCTTCCTGGCCTCTCCACAGTGACTCGTGGGTGGCTCCTGATCCCTGCAAGAGCTGGAGCCTGGGAGTTCTCCAGGAGACAGCAGGATGGCACAGACCAACACCATGCCCAGGGCTGCTCTGTCTCTGCCACAGAGATGAGGATGTGAAGGATTCGGGTCTTTTGAAATCTGGCCTCACTCTCATCTGACACAAACCCTGTAATCCTTACAGAGAATCATAGCAGGAGAGGCTGCACTGCCCACAGTGCAGATGGATTGTCCAGTTCTGGGCTCTTCACTCCAAGAAGGACCTTGAGGGGCTGGAGAGTGTCCAGGGAAGGGACCAGAGCTGGGGAAGGGGCTGGAGCAGCAGGAGAGGCTGAGGGAGCTGGGAAAGGGGCTCAGCCTGGAGAAAAGGAGGCTCAGGGGGGCCCTTCTGGCTCTGCACAACTCCCTGCCAGGAGGGGACAGCCAGGGAGGGTCGGGCTCTGCTCCCAGGGAACAGGGACAGGATAAAGGAGAAAAGCCTCAAGCTGTACCAGGGGAGGTTCAGAATGGATATGGGGACAATTTTCCTCACAGCAAGACTGGTCAGGCATTGGCAGGGGCTGCCCAGGGAGGTTTGGAGTCCCCGTCCCTGGAGGTGTCCAAGGAAGGCCTGGATGTGGCACTCAGAGCCCTGGGCTGGGCACAAGGTGGGGATCAGTCACAGGCTGGGCTCGATGATCTTGGAGGGCTTTTCCGACATAAATAATTCTGGGATTGATTCTTCCCAGTGGTCCATGCTGCAGAAGAAGCATCAGGTTCAGCCCTGTCCTGTCCTAGGCCACGACCAGGCAGCCTCCTATGGACAAGCCACCAGGTTTCTGGCCCAGCTTAGTAAGGCCAAAAGTGCCCTCCTTGGTTTTAACCAGCTCTTCCCAGAAATCCAGAAAACCATCCAGCACCAAAACACTTCCCCTCCAGCACATCAGCCAAATCTGTTGGCGAGTGCTGTCACTTGTTTCATCCCCAAAGAGCACCACTTTTACCCCCAGCTCTGGTTTTGTCCTGCTCCCTTTATTCCAGTTTACAAAGCATTTCTGCCTGGTCAGGATCCCACTAAAAACAGTGAGACGTTGGGTTTTGAACGTTATCTCCCACACAAAGCTCGTGTGCTTCCGCTGCTTGGAAATCTCACATTCCTATTTCATTCCTCAGAAAACTCTGACATCATTGTCGATCAAAATAGCTTCTTCCTCAGCTCTCTGAATCCAGGAGATTCATTTTGCTGGGAACAACTGCTCCTCCTCTTTCACCATCTTCATTCACCCACAGAACTTCAGGCTGGGCTGGGCAGTGGGTTCTTTAATCAAGTTAATGCTGTCCTTTAGCAGGTTTCTCTTTAAGATTGTTTGATTGAATTTAATGGAGGTGACAGTCACTCCTTGAACGGTGCCAGAGGCAGATGCTCTCTGGCTAATGAAAAAACCATTTTTCAAAGCAAACTTTCCCTTGGCGTCCCATGGTCCTGGTGCTCCCTGCCTTTGCCTAAAGGTCAGAGCATCTCCCTCTATCCTGGTGCTGGTTTAGTACCTTCAATGAGTAATTCCTACAGGATGGAGCTGTCCATCCCTGAGTCTGCCCATCCAGACCCCTCCAAACCCAGGGACATGTATAAAATACTGATGGATGGGTCTTGAAGCAACCTGGGATGGTGGAAGATGTCCCTGCCCGTAGCAGGGGAGTGGAACCGGGTGAGATTTAATGCCCTGTCCAACCCAAATCAGTCTGTGATTCCAAGAAAATCATTGCCCAGTGGAGGATGGAAATCCCAGTCTGGAACCAGAGGCTGCAGGAGAGCTCAGTCCTCACCAGGCTTTCAGGAGAGGGGTTGGAAGTTGGATTCTACGAAAGAAATGGTGATTTTTGGCTTCCAGACTTCGTTTGACACCAGGAGAGCTATCCTGGGAGTGGAATGTCTTCTGGGGGCACAAGTTCTGAGTGAGTTTTGCCTCATTTTGGTGTTTGTGTCAGCTCAAATTCTTTATAATTTAGCTTGAAAAATCCCTTATTCTCTGTCACCAAAACGAGATGTGACTCATTCTGGCACCCACAGACCAACCAAAGACATTTGGGTCAGAGCCAAGGCCTCACCTGAAATGTTTCTAATATTGAAATTAAACACCCCCAGATTAAACTTCCCTCCCAATTCTTTTGCCTTGAACCTCCTGGAAAATCATTCCTGTCTCCTTTCAGGCTGTCACCTGGCCATGAAGCACACCAGGAATGCTGGTCCTTTTACCTGGCAGTTTCCTCCTCCTTCTTGCTCTGTCTCAGCACACATCACACTCCCCACGAGGTGTGGGATCTGCTGCAGGCATTTCTCCCTGCTGATCAGCTTCACCTGTGCTTTCTGCAGCACATGGGATGCTGCAGCAAACGAGAAGAGAAGGATCAGCAAAGCTGCAGAGCAGCTGGAGACTCCCCTTGGGAAGGGTCTCAGCTGGATTTCTAAAGCATCCCAGGGCAATGGGGTCTCTGGGCAGAACTGCAGGGTTTGGGGTCACGGGGGATTACAGGGAATCCCCAGGTGTTGGCAGTGATGAGTTTGTGCTCCTGAGTTTATCACAGGATCCTGGAATGGTTTTGGAAGGGACCTTAAAGTTCATCCAGTTCCACTCCCTGCCATGGGCAGGGACACCTCCCGCTGTCCCAGGCTGCTCCAAGCCCTGTCCAGCCTGGCCTTGGGCACTTCCAAACTACTGGGAAACCCCCAAAGGGGTGGATCATCCTGCTGGTGGTCTCAGTGGTGACCTGAGGTGAGCTGCCCTGCACACCTGGGGTTTCTCACTCGTGGTTTTTTCGGGAACTCAGTCTGAGGGGATCTTCATGGGATCCTGTGCAAGCCCTTGCAGATCAAAGTCCATGGAGCTTTTCACGAATTCTAATGTTAGAATTGTAGAATCATGGAATAATTTACATTGGAAACAACATTTCAGATCATCCAGTCCAACCATTCCCCCAGCACTCCCAAGGCCACCACTGGCCCATGTCCCCAAGTGCCACATCCACATGGCTTTTAAATCCCTCCAGGGATGGGGACTCCAGCATTTCCCTGGGAGCTGTTCCAGTGCCCAACAACTCTTCCAGGGAAGAATTTTTTCCTAATAAGCAATCTAAACATTGTTCTCCCCGAGGAGGGCTGCAAGGCCACACCTCACCCAGGGGAACAGCTGTATCTTCACAAAGTGCCTCTCGGGATGGCAGCACACAAAGGAAATATCTGCTTTGGTCTTCCCTTGGGATGGCAATACAGAAATCACAGCTGGCACCTGCAAGTGACAAAAAGACTGAAAATGTGCTGGGCTACTTGAAAACTCCACTGATTTCACCCACGTTTCTCTTTAAAGGGAACCTGAGTCTGAAGGATAAAACTGAGATCTCCAGATCATTTGAAACTCACTCCTTCTTCTGTATTTCACTGAGCTAAATCCTCAAAGAATCTTCAGGAAAATGTGATTCAGTGACAAGATATAAAAGATGGAAAGTTATCACTTCATTTTCCAGCTAAGATGGAAGTGCCCAAAGAGGAAAATGCTTTGGTGTAGGAATCTCCAGGGAGTTGAAGCCCTTCTGTTATGGAGAGAAGCTGGGAGAGCTGGGGGTGCTCACCTGGAGAAGAGAAGGATCCAGGGAGAGCTCAGAGCCCCTTCCAGGGCCTAAAGGGGCTCCAGGAGAGCTGGAGAGGGACTGGGGACAAGGGATGGAGGGACAGGACCCAGGGAATGGCTTCCCACTGCCAGAGGGCAGGGATGGATGGGATTTTGGGAAGGAATTGTTCCCTGGGAGGGTGGGGAGGCCCTGGCACAGGGTGCCCAGAGAAGCTGTGGCTGCCCCTGGATCCCTGGCAGTGCCCAAGGCCAGGTTGGATGGGGATTGGAGCCACCTGGGACAGTGGGAGGTGTCTCTGACCATGGAAGGGGGTGGGATGGGAGCAGCTTTAAGGTTCCTTCCCACCCAAACCATTCCCTGATCCTGCACCTTTTGGCTTTGCCACGTCTCACCATCCCAGCCCCTTCTCACCACACTCAGCTTCTGCTGGATTTCTTCTGAAATCCCTCTCCCAGCCAGAGGGTTGGGGGTGCCAGGGCTGAGCACAGTGACACCAATTTTTGGAAGCAGAATCCATGTCAGCTGAGCCCACACAACAGCACGAGGCCCATCCCCGGAGCTGCTCCGTGGATTTTGCACAGAGGAGCTCAGGAGAAATCCTGCAGAGGGACTCTGCAGCAGCCCCTCTGTTCCAGGAACACGTTACCTTGGTGAAATGGGTGAGTTTCACAACTATGACAGCCTTGTGTGTTACTGTTGAGGGAGGAAAATGAAGCCTAAGAAGGCAAAAGCAGAATTTCATGGAAAAAACAGGAACACTTCGGAGCAGAGTAGCAAGGATTAAATAGGATATTCACTCTCTGCATCCTGGGAAGGGCCACTCAATCTACAAAAGCAGCCTCCTGCCCTCTGTCCTGATTAATTCTTTCCAATAATGAAACAGCTCATGGGCTATTTAGTGACATTTGTTCAGGACAGACATTTTGGGTCACAATCAGTGCTGGAACTGCTTTCATTAGGGCTTAAATGAGATCAATTAGCAACAGCAATCTGCAGTTCTAAATGAGTGGCCAGAACCAATGAGCCAGTCCAGATCATGGAGGCATTAAACCAAAGACAGCCCCAGACCTTCATTTCCCTTAGTCCAGAGCACTTTAAACCCAACCCATAGAATATCCCGGGTTGGAAGTTACCCCTAATGATCCCACAAGGTGAGAAGTGTCCAAGGCCAGGCTGGATGGGACTCTGAGCAATCTGGGATAGTGGAAGGTGTCCCTGCCCATTGCATGGAGTTGGAACAAGATGAGCTTTAAGGTCCCTTCCAACACTAATATTTCCATGATTCTGTGCTAATTTACCCACCAGCGTGGAGATTGTCTTAATTTGGGTGCCAAAAAGAGGTCCAAAGTTTGGAGGTGGTGCCAGAATAAGTCCCAGATTTTGCTCTGGGGGATCTGTGGGTTATTTCTTCTTGCCCTGAACAGGGAACAGCTGGATGTGCAGAGGCTGGGAGGGGTCTGGATGCATTAACCAGGGAGGTGGGGAGAGGAACTTTGTCTGGGAAACCTCTCGAGGGAGAGAACCTCCACTTTAAATGGATAAAACCCATCTTCCACCAGCAAGTGCATCTCCCCCAGCACTTCACCTGCACCCATGTTCTCCCAGCCAGCAGCCCAGCAGTGCTGCCACGTGCCCACGTCACACAGGAAGGGCAGGCAGATGGGCACTTTCTCCTTGCTGAACTCGATGGGATTGCTGAGCAGGATCAGGGCAATGTCATTCTGCAGGCTGGTGCTGTTGAACTCCTCGTGCAGGATCAGGCTGTCCGGGTTGTGCTCTTCCAGGGGGAGGCTCAGGTCAGCTCCCCCCACTGCCACCGTCAGATCTGGTGGCCTTAAACACAAAACAGGACACGGTAAACGGGAGGGATTTGGGTTCTAAAGGTTGGTGCCTCCTCCCCTGAGCAGGGCAGGTTGATGGTTTAGGCAGTTCAGCTATAAATATCCAGGGAATTTACCCTCACTCCTGGGAAAGGATGATTTCCAGGGCAGAGGGGTGCAGAGGTAGAACGTGAAAGCAAAGGTTACAAATAACCCAGGCACTACCAAACAGATGGAATGGGCTGGATCTTTTGGATCTCTGTGCCCTGGGCTGGCTGCTCAGACCCTGCTGTCCCCCAGGCTGTGCTGCCACAGGCCATTTGTCACCGAGCAGTCTCAGCCCTGGGACCTGCCTCAGTTTGGAGGGGGCTCACAGAGGGCTGGACTGTGTGGAGTTGATTTACCCAGAACTTGGTGTTTAAATTCACAATCTCCACGAGACGAAGGTGTTTGCTGTGTGAAAGCAAAGGTACTTTGGGGGATACAATGAGCTAGAATGGAATACATCACCTTCTACGAGGTACTGGAACAGGTGTAGATGCACCAGAAATGCCTGGGGCCATCAGATTAGCACTAGGGGCCTTTATCCAAGGCTGCTCAGGCCATCCCTCAAAGTATCCCCTTTCTACTTCTCCTGGTTGTGCAGATTTCTTCCCATTTCTGCGATCAAAAATGGGCCTGTTTCCCCCAGAGGAGACAATCCCTGTTTTCAGGGCCCAGTCACACAAATGTGGCACATGACCCCGAGGGGATGCACACCCTGCACCCACCAGGAGGAATCTCACCCCCTCCACTGTGCCTGGGCTGCCCTCCCACCCCGGAGCACTCACAGCTCTTCTGCAAAGCAGTGGGCTGCAGTTAAAATCCACAGTGCACTGATGATGGTGCCTCCACAGATGTGCTTCCCGTGGCTCTGGATGCTCACGAGCCACGGGAACTCCCCAGGCTTGACTTCTGTCCCTGTGCCAACCCTCTTGCCAGTCTTCTGGAAGGACTCGTAGGATGGTCTCAGGCCACACCCTGGGTACACAAAGGGACACGTTCAGCACTGTCACAGCCTGTGCTGCTGAAAGGCAGGGCCAGGACATCCCTGGGCGCTGAAATAGAAATGTCCGTGGAATCAGAGAAACACAGAATGCTCGGGGTTGGAAGGGATGTAAAAATCATTTTTCCAGCTCCATTCTGACTCCAGCTTCCACCGCATCAGGTTGGTCCAAGCCCCAATGTCCAGCCCGGCCTTGGGCACTGCCAGGGATCCAGGGGCAGCCACAGCTTCTCTGGGCACCCTGTGCCAGGGCCTCCCCACCCTCACAGGGAACAATTCCTGCCCAATATCCCATCCATCCCTGCCCTCTGGCAGTGGGAAGCCATTCCCTGGGTCCTGTCCCTCCATCCCTTGTCCCCAGTCCCTCTCCAGCTCTCCTGGAGCCCCTTCAGGCCCTGGAAGGGGCTCTGAGCTCTCCCTGGATCCTTCTCTTCTCCAGGTGAGCACCCCCAGCTCTCCCAGCCCTTGGAGCATCCCCGTGGCCTCCTCTGGGCTCTCTCCAGCAGCTCCACATCCTCCTGCTGTTGGAGCCCAGGGCTGGAGCAGCTCTGCAGGTGGGGTCTCAGCAGAGTTAAGGGTGAGAATGCTCTCCCTGGATCAGTTATTTGATCTCTCCCAAAGCCCCTGACATCCCTGTCACCCCCCAAACCTAAACTTCACCAAGCACTGCCCAGGCATTTGGGGTGGGAGGGACCATTGACCATATTCCGTAGGCAGGTGGGATAAAATCCTTGTTAAGGGAGTGGAAGGCTGCAGCACAGGCCACACCTTTATTCCCTCAGCAGGAGGAATAAACCAAGAGCTGTTTCACTCACCCACATGTGAATATCCTGCAGCTCTTCTGTGCTGAGAGTGCTGAGAAACAAAACCTGCCTGGACACTGGTGCTTGTAAGGGAAGCTAAACAGGAGAGGGTAAGGAGCAGCATCTCAGTCCATGCTGGACCAACACTGTCCCACAGCTCTCAGAGCAGTGATGCCTCTGCAGGCACCTCAGGACATCTCCTGCATTCCGTGTCAACACAACCCCAGGTGACATCACAGCAGCCACTCGTTCCTTTTGGGCAGCTCCTGGATGCTCCTTCCTAAAGCAAAAGGGTCACTGAGGGAAAGCTCTCAGGGATTTCCAAAAGGTTTGTGATTTCCTTCAGCTCCAACAGGGACAGGGCAGAAGTGAAATTCCTGTCTGTATCCTGGGCCAGCCTCACAGGATGTGGCAACGGGGGATTCCATGAGCTGGGTGCTGCAGCCCTTGCTGGATCTTGAACCCTCTTTGAAGACCTCAGGAGCTGGCCCTGCATCAGCTTCCAACTTCATCTCTGAAGCCTATCAGCATTTTCTATGAATTTTCTCATTTTCTGTTAATTTTCTCTCCAGTTAGACCATGCCTGGGGTATGGACTTGCATGTACTTAAACAGGACCAGGGGAGCTGCCCCTGGATCCCTGGCAGTGTCCAGGACAGGGCTTGGAGCAACCTGGGACAGTGGGATGGCACTGGATGATCTTCAAGGTCCCTTCCCATCCAAACCATCCTGGGATTCTGTGTTTGTAGGAGAAAGCAACAGCTCTGTCAAAGGACAATTTTCAGAGTGCCCAACCAAAACTATCAAATGAAAATCTAAATCGAATCAAAGATGTCAATCAAGTAAATATTTCTGTGGTAGCAAAATATTTTGGTGTGGGCCAATTGTAACATCAATGGAGCCATTATGTTGATATTTAGACCAACACATCACTTCCATCAGAATAGGACTTAAAAAAAACCTCAGCCAGGCTCAGACTTCAGGATATCTAAAATAAGAGCTTTCCAGCTTCTTTCAAAACAACAGCTTCAGCAGAGAGTAAGAGAGGAGGGAGAGGAAAGGAAAGTAACCAAGAGACATTTTTTGAGCCCTCCCAGATGATTCAGCACCTGAAATGCTGGATGATCTTCAAGGTCCCTTCCCATCCCATTGGAGTCTGGCTTTCATGGAGGTTCACAATGCACAGGATGAGGGTAAAACTTTATTTCCCTTTATTCTTTGCTTCTCTGTCACTACATGCCAAATAAATGAGACACAAATGCTGGTTTCCTTGGCAGTGAGCACTGAAACAACTCCATGGCAGGACAGCTTAGGGACAGGATCAGTTACCACAGCAATGGAAATCCCGAGTGCACCGTGGGCACATTTTGGGGCATCTCCAGAAAGAGCCTTAATGGGGCAATCCTGCCTGAGGCAGCTCCTGTAAGCCTGACCCAGGTGTAACCTGCCAAAAGGACAGCTTTCCTCTGGATTTTGAGACTGGGATGAGCTCAGCACCAGCTGAGGAGCGAGGGAAGATGGGCAGATGATATTTCTGGCATGGACTTACTGTCCATTTTTGGAAACAGTGGGCAGGGCTGCAGCTCTGGATTTACAATCCCAAATGCTGACTTTGTGGGGCACATTTTCAGTCTCTCCAAGCTTGGAGCATGATCTGATCTGCTGGGTAGGTACAGGAGATGTTCAGGGAGCTGGTTTGGGCCTTTTTGAGCTTAAAGCTGAGCAGGAAACATCAAACCAAGCTGTGGAGAGCAGTGCCATGGTGGAGGGGGTGCTGTGGATTTGTGTCTCTGGGTCCCACCTCCTGTCCCTCAAAACTGGCTCACTCCTTGAGCTCTGGCCCCATGGGATCCCATTTCCATATGGGATAAACTGTGCATCCCTGCATCCTTTGCAGCTTTGAGTCTGCACTCTGAGAACCTCATCAATAAATCCAAAATTGATTTTTTTTTTCTCTTTCTGGTTGTCCTTTTGCTCTTTTGACTGCACATTCACTGGAGACAGCCCCAAGTTACATTTGCCACGAGTCTGCTCTTGGTGGGGGCTCCCCAAGTTATTAAAGTACCAATTATTAATCATAGGGATAATTCTACTCCTCTGTACTGTCATGCCTGATGATACAGATTTAAAAGCCCTGGTGTTTAATTAGCAAACTGCAGCATTTTATAATATTTGATAATTTTTTTTTAGATCTACCCAGATATCTACTTGGAACACATCAGAGAACATTGTTCTTTTCTTGTTCTGTAATTTACTGCAGAGCAGGAAAAAAAAGGATTTCTTTTTCTGTTTATTCATTTCTTGAAGCTGTCAAAAAGAAGCATCACATTACAATTTTGACTTTTTCTGGCTAAAATCATTTCAGAAAATAGGCACTACAGGTGGCACTAAGTGCTGTGATAGCAGAGTTGTGGAGGAGAATCTCTGATCTGATCAATTCATCATTCCCAAAGACATCAAATTCCAGGGTTGTGACAGGTAAAGAGCCCAACCACATCTCCAGAAGCCAAAGTTCTGGGAACACCAGGAAATTAATTAACCCAAGAAAATCAACAAGTCCACAGGCATTGGAAATGCAAAGCAGCTACAGGTGAAACCACCTCCTAATTCTCCCTCGGAACAGCATTTTGAGCCAAACTTTTGGAAGTTTGGATCTCTTTCCATCTCTCCAGATGACAAGGAAACCCCGGGAGCTGCACAGAGCAGGAAGCTGTGGTGGGAGCAATTCCTGCCTCCTACTTCAGCTTTTACTGTCAACGAGCAGAGAACTATTCCTATTACGGAAAGCTCCCCGCAGCAGATTCCCAGATCTTTATCCACGGGTGCTGTGGGAACATCCACCCAGGTTCCTGGTCCGTTTTTCCAATCTCCCTGCCAGGAAGAGGAGGTGGTGGAGCAGGCAGAGGTTATTTCCTGATGCCAACGGGGCAGGAAACGCCGGTGCCTCCCAGGCCGCAGTACCCGCCGGGGTTCTTGCTCAGGTACTGCTGGTGATACTCCTCGGCGTAATAAAACTCAGCAGCCTCCCGGATCTCCGTGGTGATGGGGCCAAAGCCTCCCTCCGTCAGCACCTGTCAGGAGAGACCGTGGAAAGCCATTAGTGGTTTGCTGGGAATGGCTTTAGGGTTCCTCCCCTGAGGGAGCCACGGGCGTCTCTCAGCGCTCGGACCACACTCCCAGCTCATCCCTGAAAAGCTTTCATCCCTGTTCTCGTGGTGTTTTACCCAGAGACACTGCTGGCACGGAGAGAGGGAGTGATCCATCCCCTCTTAATGGCTCATTTGTTTAATTTGCCATGGCCACGCGTTTATTCTCTTTATTAACACAGGCAGGGATGTGGAGCCATCAAGGAAAGTGGAAAACATGAGGAGAGCACACTCAGATCCACCCTGGGAGGCTGCAGTGTCCAGGAATCTCCCCTGGAAAGGTGCCTCAGCCTCAAAATCCACCCCCAATGTCCTTGTCCAAGAAGAATTTCTGGGTGAAATTTTAGCCCCAAGGATGTCCTTGGGAAATCAGAGCATTTGGGCTTTTTCTTTTTTTTCTGCAGAGTCACTGTAAACTCCTTCTTCAAAGAGAAAAGTTCCATCCTGACCAGAAAGTTTTAAGTTTTAAGGCAAATTATAGCTCATTTTGGAAAGATTTGCCAATACGTGGACCAGGAGCAATAATCACTTGGCAGGAAGAGAAGATGGAATGTGGGTGGGGATTTTGAATTAGACTTTAATTGCTTTCTGATATCCCCCTAACTGAATTTGAAACTCCTGAGAGGTTTCTGACAGAGGGAATTTCTTTTTAAGATGAATTGCTGTGACATTTTCCCCACTGCATTGTCCTTTCCTAAGGAAACTGATAAACACCAGCGATTTGGAGCTGATTCTCTTCTCAGTGGGGACATGTGCTCTGCAGTCCATGCTAAAACCTAATAAGCACTTTAATTAATGTCAGACTCCTCCTGTTGCAAAGTGTGTTTTTAAATACTAGATGTAGATAGAATTGATTGAAGGGTCAGTGTTTAGGATTCTCAGACAAATATTTGTTACCTCATCCTACTATTAAATAAATAAACCAAACAAAGGGAAATCATCACAAGGAATCACAAAACTGTTAATCTGCTGTAAGTCATCAAGTCCATCTTCTTTCATCATGACAGAATGAATGATGGCAGCCTTGATCCCAGAAAACATTGGTTATGGAGGATCTTTGGAGATGGAGATCCTCATTCCAATATTTTCCATCCTGTTGAAGAGTCTCTCCCAAGCCTAGCCCAGTTAAACCCAGTACTTTCCTTTAAGCCCAGTATTGTGGGTTTACTCATCCTGGAAGTGGAAAGGAAATCATTCCCTTCCTCTTCCACCTCCTCCATGGCTGGGGAGAGGCAAGGATGACATGCAATGGAAATAATGCAATTATAAAACAGGTGATTATTTGGACAAAAAGTCTTCAAATTTCCCACAGCAAGGTTTCCCAAACCCTGCCCCAGCACAGCCAAGCCCTGCCCACAGCCTGACAGCAGCTGCTGGGCTCTGGAGAGCATTACTCTGATTTATTCCCATAATTTCACTGTCTGGAGGACACATTCTGCTGTGTTCAGTCTTTGGTCAGGAATGAAATAATAAGACAGATACAAAATCCATGACTGACCTGTCTGGCGAGAATTCCCAACCCTGCAGCAGAATTCTCAGCACAGTGAGGTGTTGACTCGTTAATTCCTTGTGTTTCCACACAAGGGATTGGGATCACAAGCCCCCTTTCACAGGAACCTGGCCTTATTTCCCCATGGAAAATTACCAACCAGCTTTTTTTCCATCTTTGGGACAGGCTTTGTCCCAAGGGAATCAGGTTATTCACCCGTCAGACTTGTGAGCAAAGAAGATAAAACATGTGAAGGTTTGTACCACAACACATCAACAGCACCAAACACTAAGAGGTGTCAACACAGCCACTTTTACAAAGCATTCCTTCACTTTCTAACCTTCCCAGCACAGAAAAAGCACTTTGGAATGATCTTCACTGCTGAAAGATGGCACAAACTCTGCCATCATGGGCATTACTCATTCTGCTGCTGCAAATGCAGGCAAAATTGGCCTCTCCCCCTTCCCTGAGTCGTGAGGATGCTGCTGAAGGGAGAGAGATTTTCCCACTGTGCAAAACGGTGTTTGTTACAGATTTTTAACCTGGGACTTTTCCATCATTGGCCTCATTTTGTCAGTTAGGAAATCCTTTCCATTCGATGAGGCACCACAAGAGGGCATAAACATCATTTATCCTTCCCCAGCCCATTAAAACCTGAATAAAGCAGAACCCAAGACGAGTCCTTACACTGCACTTTGGTCCTGTTGTCAGGAGCAGTGGGAAACCCCAGGCTCTGACACTCTGCCAAATCCCACCTTGAATGTTTGGATTTTTAAGGAGGGAAATATTTTCCTTGCACTGACAGTGTTGATGTGAAGAGGAAAACATCACTGGGAGAGATGGGGAGGTTCAGGATGTGCTGGCTCTGGCAGGCATAGATCAGCCCACTCTGGACTGATTTCCTGCCACTGAGGCTGATATAATTTCATAATAACCTTGTTCTAGAAGAATTTTTAGTACTCACTGTCTCAAAATTCCTAAGCCATCCAACAAGACCTCTCATTACCATGCTGCAATTAACCCCTGGGATTTTTAACTCGGTGCAGGAAATTTTTTAGGAACCATTGCATCATTTTTCCCTGAAATATTCCACTGCAATTCAAAGAGAATTTACTCCTTCAGAGGATTTCTGTGGCTTTTGTCATAGGAGAGATCAAAGCCCTTTAAGATCATCGACTCCAATTGTTAACCCAGCGCTGCCAAGCCACTACAACATCACAAGAGATCCTTTAACTGGTTACAGTCCAGCCCAAAAAATCCTGTAAGACTCCAGCAGGGAGGGGCCAAACCAAACCAGAACACAAATCTCACCCAGCTGCAGAGGGGACACGGCCAGCTCGGGACACTGGGAGAGGCACTGGAGCAGGGACAAGGAATCACAGAACCACTGAGGCTGGAAAAGACCTCCAGGATCATGGATGTGTCAAAGCCAGCACTGGGAACCTCAGCACTAGAAGTTTTTCAGCCCACCTGTACTCTCAGCATGTAAAAGAGGTGCTGGGTGATTTATCTAATTCTTTACAGACTGTGAAAGTTCATTTCCTGTTGTTTGCTTTAAGCTTCTGCCTGACCATGGATGAGCAGAGCTGTCATCACATCTCCTGTCACAAAACACTGGATCTAAAAATCCCAAATGGTTTGAGGTTGGAAGGGACCTTGAAGCTCATCCCATTCCACTCCCTGCCATGGGCAGGGACACCTCTCACTGTCCCAGATTGCTCCAAGCCCTGTCCAGCCTGGCCTTGGGCACTGCCAGGGATCCAGGGGAAGGCACAGCTTCTCTGGGCACCCTGTGCCAGGGCCTCACCACCCTCAAAGGGAAGAATTTCTTCTTAACATCCATCCAAACCTTTCTTTCAGATTGAAGCCATTCCCCTTCATCCTCCCACTCCAAGCCTTTGTAAATAGTCCCTCTCCACATTTCCTGTAGGCTCCTTCAGGCACTGGAAGGCCCAAAGGTCACCCAATGGTTCCTTAAAAATTTCCTGCACTGAGTTAAAAATCCCAGGGGTTAATTGCAGCATGGTAATGAGAGGTCTTGTTGGATGGCTCAGGAATTTTGAGACAGCGAGTACTAAAAATTCTTCTAGAACAGGTTTATTATGAAATTATATCTTCCCCAAGATGAACAACCCCAGTTCTCTCAGCCTTTCCTCACAGCAGAGCTGCTCCCTCTGATCATCTCGGTGGCCTCCTGATCTAATTCCTTCTCCCCTCTCTCCACAGAAATCTGGATTTTACACCTTAATCCTGCCCACTCACGTCTTCAGCCAGACCCACAGCCTTTCACTCCCGATCCACGACCCAGGGCAGCCTTCTCACCCTTTCCTGCAGCTCTCCCAGCTCTCCTTGGGGGCTGCACTCACCGGGGGTGACTGGAATTCCACTGTGCTCAAGAGCTCCACGGATTTATTCAGCCCTGTACTTACATTTCCTCTTTCATTCCCCGGCTCTTTCCCAGCAATTCTCTGCATTCCACTTGCCTCCCTGACCTCTGCAGAGCACGGAGCAGATGTTTCCAAAGCACCATCTGCAATGACGCCAGAACCTCTTTCCCGGGCTAATTTAAACCCTCTCATTGTGCCTGCACTTGACTTTTATTGACATGGAATTTCAGCAGCTTTTTTTCTGTGCCCACACCTTCGGTATTGTCAGATTCTTCTGCAACTTTTTTTTTTTTTTTTGTAGCTGTGCCTACTTTGGCTCACCTGGAATAACTCTGAGCCCTCAGCAGGTTTTGGTGCGTCACCATCGCCCGTCTCCCTTTTCTCATCCTTTTTGTGAGGATATTGAAGTGCACAGCTTCCCAAGACAGGTTAATCTCTCTTCACTGCAGAAACTGCACAGTTATTTGTACCTTTTATTTCCTATTTATAACCAGTTCCTCACTCAGAAGAGCAACTTTCCTCTTATTCCACGTGTGGCACCGTGTTATGTGCCCGCTCTCTTCAAAAAAAACCTGTATTATTTGTGCCAGACATGAGTCTCCTCATGCTAGAGTCATTATAAATTTGACAAAAAGGCTTTAAAATTGGTTTTGCTAAATGAAACCATTTAATTTTCCAAGCAGAGGCATTAGTAAAGCAGGGGACTATTAATTGGCTTCAAGCATTTTGTGGCTTTTAATAAAAACGGCATCATCCTGTGTTTGATTCAATAGACACTTTCTAAACCAGCTTATACCAACATCCATCCACTTTGTGTCATGTCCCAGTGAGTTGCACAAAGCTGCTGCACTTCTAAAACCTCCTTGAAAATAAAATCAGTGATGTTGGAAACACCACAGAGCACCCTGACACGTGTGACAGCTTCTGTACCATCACCCACCCCTGATGTCAAACTCCAGCAACAATCTCACCAAATAAAATCTGCTGGGCTCTCCCTTCATTGCAGTGTCTACTCAAAATTTCACAGCAGCAGCAGCAGCAGCAATTCTGAATTCCATCTCTTTTTCCAAAAGTTCTAAGAGTTGGAGGAGATGTACCATGGTAGGAGAAGACCTGCAGGAATTAGTTCCATGAACTCTGTAGGATGGGAGGCTCTGGGCATCCTAGACACTTGATTCCTGTGATATTTTTAACTGGAAAACAACTTAACTGACTTAGTCTGGTTTGTGGATTAGTTGCTGTTGGGTTTGGGAGCAGGAATTCAGCCCTACAGACTCACTTGATCCAGAGGAACAAACTTTGGTCCAGAGGAATGAGCAATTACCAATGTTTTATTTTCTCCTTCATTTCTTTTCTCCTTTCCATCCCTCTCCTTTCTGGCAGTTCAGCCCACTCTGCTGTGTCATCAATGATATATGATTTAAAATTGTTTCCCCTGTGCTGCCTTCAGTTGGCTGGAACAGCTCAGTTTGTCCCACTGGGTCCGGTCTCCTCTATGTCACTTATGCTGTTGGCTTTTCCAAATTAATTGATGCCAGCAACCTCTACAAGCCCCGGAATGGGCTGAAATCCTGATTATCTGGTAAAAATCTGCATTCCCAGCCTGTAGGTGACCTGCTTTTGGAAATCACGTGTTCATGACAGGAAGAAGGACCCTGCCAAGGGAAATGTGGGAGCATTGCAGGTGCTGGAGCCCAACCCCAGCTACCCCACATGGGCTGGGACCAGACATCCACACGCCCCTGTTTCCAGTGACCTCTGCCCCATGGATTCCATGCTATTGATGCATTTGATAGGTGGTGCTGGAATTGATTAGCAAATGCTTTCCACGGGGCTGTGGAGTGCTGCATAGTTAGCTAATGCTCACACAGGGTTTGGAGTGCTGTGTGATTCCTGGGTATTGTTGATATCCTTGCAGGGAAGCTGTCTGGTCTCAGAACTCCCTTTGCAGAGTGCCCCTGGCAAATCAGGCAAGATCAGGACTAGGAATGATGGAATCCTGGGGGTATAAATTCTTCATCTTTCACAGAATGGGCATGTGGATCTAAGGGCAGAAATGGTGAAATCCACAGACTCCACACTGGGAGAGAAAAGCAGCTGCTGTGGAATTAAATCTGAAGAAAAATGTCATAGAATCATGGAGTGATTTGGTTGGGAGAGACCTTAAAAACCATCCAGAGCACAGGCAGGGACACCTCCCACTGTCTCAGATTGCTCAAGCCCTGTCCAGCCTGGCCTTGGGCACTGCCAGGGATCCAGGGGCAGCCACAGTTTCTCTGGGGAATCTGTGTCAGGGCCTCCCCACCCTCACAGGGAAAAACTTCTCCCTGGATCCTTCTCTTCTCCGGGTGAGCACCCCCAGCTCTCCCAGCCTGGCTCCACAGCAGAGGGGCTCCAGCCCTTGGAGCATCTCCGTGGCCTCCTCTGGACTCTCTCCAGCAGCTCCACGTCCCTCTCACGTTGGGATCCCCAGAGTTGGACACAGAGCTCCAGGCAGGGCTCACCAGAGTAGAATCAGCTCCCCTGACCTGCTGGTCACACAGCTTTGGATGCAGCCCAGGACATATCCTATAGGGATTACCTCTTCCCTGGCCAAAGAGGAGAAGTGCTGCAGCAGGAACCTGCTGGAATATTTCCCAGGAATGCATCCTTCCAGTGCAGCACAGAGAAAATGCAGGTAAGAAGGAAATAGGGCAGAAAAACACTATGGTTCAAAATCTAAGCTGAAGAAAACCCGATTCTCACCCATAGAACTCCAAACCTGACTTTGTCTGAGCTTTTCCCTGTTGACAGATCCCCCACACAAATGGAACACATCACCAAAATGGAGTTAACTGATCCAGGCTGGAGACACAGCTCCAGGAGCCTTAGGGAAAGCTGGGTGTGTGTTTAAAGTGTGTTCCCCACCTTTGAAGGTCTGCTCTCTCTGAAATGCTTCCCTCTTCACCACTTAGCTTGGAGCAGGTTGTTTGGTCACTCCTCCCTGCCAGAGGGGAAGGAACTGCTGGGCTTGGATATCCATAGGCCCTGCCAAGGTGAATCACAGTTGGATGATAGCCTGGTATTAACACAGCCCCAAGGGATTGTGCTCAGAGGGTCTAGGGAGGACCAGGAGTGCAGTTAAGCTGGTATTTCCTTCTATTTTACCTCTGAGTGTAAAACCTGAGTGTTGCTCCCAACAGTCATCTCTGCCAGGTGAAATAATCACATTTATCTAGCCAGACTTCGTGGTACCTTCTCCCACAATGGGAAAAGAGGAGCTTTGAATTTGTCCTAAATCATCTTCAACGCAACTGACAGCAAAATAAAATCCACAATTCTATTTTTTTCCTGTTGGATGCTGATCCTGTGAACGTGCATAGGAAGGAAGTTGTATCCTGCTCTCCATCATATCCATCTAATTCTGGATTCGAAGCTTTTTTGCTCCAGATACTGCCTGGTTTAACAGGATCAGCTTGACCCAGAGTCTTTACAAGCTTGACCTTCAGCTTCGAGCTTCCTGAACACCCATCCTGTTTTCTCCTGAGGGAAGAGAGATGAAAGTGGGGAATGGCACGGGAGGGCATTTAGAAGGTAGAGGGAGATAACATTAGCAAAGATAAAAGACATCTTGCTCCAGGAGCATCTGGGAGCTAATTAGGTGTTGAAGGAGCCATTGAGAGGAATGGAAATTCTGTTTGTCTGGCCAATTTTAACGCAGCCAAACAGGCTCTTAGTGCACATCCTGCATGGATAATTGATGATGCCTAAGAAAACTCGTGCCCCCGTCCTGACTTCCAGTGATCTAAAGCTCAAGACTCCTCCGTGGCTGGAGCCAGCAGAGTCTCCTCCTCTAATCACTCATCCATTACTCTCATATTCCTGAAATAACAATGGCCAGGGCCAAGCTGGGATGGGGAAAACAACCACACACAGAGCAGGGAAGCTCAGAGCAGAACCTTCCACGCTGATGACCACGAGAGGTTTGGTCCTGGCTGACTCTGAGAAGCCAATTCGGGTCCAAAAATACTCTAAGATCAGGCAGCTCCAGCTGCCTGTGGGCAGAATGAAACCCTCCAGGTGTAAATACTGCATTGACAAGGCTTTCCCACCTCCATTAGTTCAGTTATCTCTGGACCACATTTTGTTCCAAGTGCAGAGCAGCTCGTGGTGCTCCCTTGGGTGTGAGCCCTTGGCAATAAATGGAAGGCTCTGCAATTATTTTTTATTCAGGGGAGCAGCAATGAAGAAGTAAAAATGTTCATTTGCCATATTGGACCCAGAGGGCTCAGGTCAGCTCTGCTGTTACAATTCCACCATTTTATTTTTCTCACTGGATTCACATCAACTATTTCTTCCATGATATATCAGCATGACAGTTTCTCAGGAAAACATATGAGTTTTCCAAAGAAACAATTTATCTTTACCTAAACTCATCCTGAAAAATACAGAAATTACTTCTGTTGTGATTGGAGAGAAAAACTTCTAGATAACAGACCATGCACAAATATTTACCACTAAAATAATAACATTTGCTATACTGGAATACCTGAAATATCCTTGCACTGGAAATTGTTGGGCAACCTGTCATCCCTGCTTCTTATTTTGCCTCTAATACCATGCTGGGATTTTCTGTTCAGCCTCCCATGATCATTAGTTTGAACATTAAAGCATTTCATCCCCCCAAAAAAGCTGGGAGATGGTTTGTATTTTACTGTCCACTCTCTGGAGAGGTGAACAACTCACCCTTAATACCCACCATGAGCCTCACCTGCCAAGCTCACTGCTGTCACCTTTATTTTCTGTATTGGTGGTTTCTTATATAAGGAAATATCTCAGAGGGATCAAACATGGGCCTAATATTACCAACAATTTACAGCAAAACTATTTATGTTACACATTGAATGTTCCAGCAAAACAGAATCATAAAATCACAGAATCTTTTAGGCTGGAAAAGCCCTCTAAGACCATCAAGTCCAACAATCCCTAGCACTGTCAAGGCCACCACTAATCTCTGGCCCACCAGATTTTGCTTGTGCTCTAATGCAGCCTGAGGGGAAGGGATGATAAAGGATATTCCTGGGAAAGGGAAAAATCAACACCACATTTTTCTGTTTTTTTGGATAATGTCCTTTTTTTTTTCCCCATGGAGATGCCTTCTCCAAACATCCTAAATTCCCCCATGGCTGCTTTCTCCAAGCATAACCAAACAGAGAGGAGATGGACCCACCATGAGACTGATGCAAACACCACAACACTGCACATCAAATGAAACAGAAAATCGAGGTCCTTCCCCCAGGGGTATAAAACAGGAGGCACATCCCAGTGCTGGATCTCAAGGATCAGCACGGCTGCAGCTCTGTGAAATTTCCAGCTAAAAATCCCACTCTAGTTCGAAACGGAATCCAAATTCTTCTGCCCCCAATGTGTATTGTCAGCAGCTGCTCTATTTCCAGCCTAGGTCTTTTTGACCTTTCTGTCCAGCTGATTTCAGAGGAATATTTGCTGGATTTTTAATCCACGTAGCAGATCAGAAAGAGGCCAAATGCTTTAAAGCAATTTGGATCCTTCAGGATGACAAATTGTTTCTGTTATCGAATATGTGCATAATTACTACTAAAATTATATTTGAAATGGCTACCAGGCAATACAATTTTAGCCCATTCCAAGGACTGAAAAGTCAAGAGAAAATGAACAGAGCACGTTTTAATCAGAAGATAAGTAGTTTTCCAGCCACTATAAATAGAAAAGGCTGGAAGAACGCATCCAACGAGCGGGAGAAAGTGTGAGGAGGGTAAAATTCCACAGTGTTTTGGCTTTGGACTTCAGAAGGTAGTGAGTATGAGATAGTGTGAAATACAAAGAAGTCTTTGTTGTTTACATCTGAAGTTTAAAAGTGGCACAGTGTGAATAAACAAAGGATGTTCCATGAAAAGCTGCAGCAGGGATGCACTCGCTCCGTTGGAGCTCGGCGTAAACAGAGGCAGCGCCTCCGTGCTTGAAAAAGGGAAGGAGGTAAACTTGAAAGCTTTGCCTTCCAGAAAATCTCATTTACCCAGATCCTCAGGCTTTTAAGTGGTAGAAAAAACACACACAAGCTTAATAAGACCAAGATCTGGATCATTTAGCATTTGCTTTCAGGTTGGTTAAGCTCCCTCCTAACGATAACGGTGCACGTGCTCTGCAAAATCCGAATTAGCCCTTCCTTATCTTTCTGGGGAAAATAAGTTTTGCTCTCAAGACCTGGGATAATATCAAGCAATTTCTTTTCTGGCAGACAATAAAAATACTGCCTTGATAGTTTCATGAGTTAACTGATTGTTTTCCAGGAGGGTGCATAGGATAATTGGAAAGGGCAGAATCCAAAGATACCCAGATTCAGTTCAATATCCACGATGATATTTCCTGTTGATCAGTTACATAACATTGAACTTGATCCATAGGATCATGGAATCATGGAATGGTTTGAGGTTAGAAGAGAGCTTAAAACCATCCCATTCCATGCCCTGCTGTGAGCAGAGACACCTCCCACTGTCCCAGGCGGCTCCAAGCCCTGTCCAGCCTGGCCTTGGACACTGCCAGGGATCCAGGGGCAGCCCCAGCTTCTCTGGGCACCCTGTGCCAGGGCCTGCCCACCCTCACAGGGAGCAATTCCTTTCCAATATCCCATCCATCCCTGCCCTCTGGCACTGGGAAGCCATTCCCTGGCTCCTGTCCCTCCATCCCTTGTCCCCAGTCCCTCTCCAGCTCTCCTGGAGCCCCTTTAGGCCCTGGAAGGGGCTCTGGGGTCTCCCTGGATCCTTCTCTTCTCCAGGCTGGACACTCCCAGCTCTCCCACCCTGTCAGTTATTGAGGAAAGTTTAAATAAAATCTCCTTTCTTATACAATTGTGAAAATTGGTTATGTGCAGCAGAACTGTTTTACCAGAGGAGGAGGAAAAGCTGCACTTGGGTGGAACATCAGCTGCAAATCCAGTATCCTTTCACAGCTGCCAAAAGTGCTGAGAGTTCAGCAGCAAGGGTGAAAATAAAAATGCTTTGTAAGGAAACAGGGCCAATCCTACGGCTTCAGCTCCTTTCTGGACACAACAGGGAATAACTGTGTGTCCAGGGCACCCACAATCACAGAATCACAGAATGGTTTGGGTTGGAAAGGACCTTAATCTATTTCCTTCATCTAGTTCCAACCCCACAAATTTTCTTTTAACTGTCCCTACCTTTTATAAGCAGCAGATTTATTTCCCAAGCTTTTCGATGAGCTCTACTCATTTCTTTTTTATTAAAAGGGTGCATCTTAGGCTTCCAGAAAAGTTATCAGTGAAGGGAACCTCCAGAGCTTCTTTAGCTTTTCCACCTGCCCCAAGCTCTGCCTGCTCCCTCCTGGAAGAGTTTTGGTACAAACAATTCTGATATATATGATTAGCAACCCTCAGCACAAACACACCCCACAGGGGCTGGGATTTGAATGAGACTCACAGTCAACAAGTTAATTTGTCAGGAAGCTTAGAAAATACAAGACCCTTTTGGACTTCAGGGTCAAATTCCACTCGTTTTATAAACCACCCAGCACCACTGGAATGGATTTCTGTGTCTGAAAAGGAGATTTGAATTTGGCCATTAGTAAAACAAAATACCAAGCTGATTGAGGCTGGAGAGGAAGCAAAGAAAATGCAGGGAATGCACTTTACATTTCAGAGAGAACCTGGCATTTGCAGCACATCATCTTCCTGCCAGCTACAGAACAGCAGTGACTTGGCAGAGGCTCCATGGCCAGATGTCACCCTCATCTGGTTCTCTTGGCTCAGGCTGCTCCTTTGAAATGAGCAGCAAAGCAGGGCGAGGATGGCTCTGCCTGCTGCTCCCTGCACAAGGAATAGAAGGAGGAAAAGTTCCCCAGTTCCCCAAACCTGGCATTGCTTTGCACCATTTTTGTCAAATTCACAGGCCTCACGAGGCAGAATCTGGGAGGTGGAAGCAGAGTCAAGAACCAGAGGGATTTGTTTGACAGCTGCCTCTCTTTAGGTGATGGATACAGCACAAATCCTCTCCGGGTGCTTTCCCTGCAGCTTCAAATATTCAGCACTCAGAGCCCTGCTGCATCTCCCAGGGTAAAACCCTGCACTTGGATTTCTTTGTTTTAAGGCATTGCTGTGTCTCTACTCCACTGCACCTTTTTAACTGGTTGTTTTATTTAAGGAGGGACATCCTTGAAATGAGATGATCTTGAGATCCCTTCTAATCCATCCTACAATTCTCTGATTTCTGCATCTCTATTATGTTACCACAACCAAGAGCAAGGAGAAAAACATCAGGGTCTTCCCTACGTAAAACCTGCCTGATTTCTTGTTAATTGCTATTCAGGCTATTAAGGATGTATGATAAATATGAAGGGAGACAGCCTAACACCACGTGTTCCTCCTAAAACACCATCAGACACAGCAAAAGAGCTGAACTAAAGGCCAAATATTTGTGGGGTTTTGACATGGCAGCCAAGTCCCCAGATGCCTTTAGACCCAGGGAACAAAAGAGACAGGCACAGACCATCCTGGCTAAACCCCCACTTGAGTGACCTTCTCTGGGGAGGAGAATTCCTTTCGAAACCCAACACCTGATAACACGTGTGTGTTTGTACACACATCAATATGTGTGATAAGAAGGCTGCTCCCTGGCAGAACCTGCCAACAAACCCATTTTTTGTCACCATCTGCTAGGAAGAGAGCGAGCACCTGTTAGGAGCAGCTGCCTGAATGCAGAATGTAGGTAAGAGAGAAAAATCAGTTTCATTTTGGACTTGGCCTGCTGCAGGTAGCACATGGCTCCCACCACCGAGGATGCCAAGTGGTCCTTTTTAAGTTTGCCCTAATTAAGCACGTTATGAAACCTCCAAATTGTCCATTTATAAGCTGTTACGGTGAGAAAGAGAAGTGATGGGGCCCCCAAAATCACCTCCTCACCTCCACTGGGGTCTCTGCCCTGTCCCTTGGCCTTTTCCTTCTCTGAAGCCAGCGGAGCATTTGGAGGAGCCGCGCGTGGCTCGGAGCCTCTCCTGGCACAGCAGCTGCCCCAGGACGTGTTTTTCTGAGGAATCCCAGCATTAGCAACACCCCTTGACTCCTTCCTTTGGACAACAACTGCTTCCCTTTGGCTGCCTCCTCGTGTCCCTCTCCGTGGGGGTCCTGGGAGGGATTTTGGCTCGGTTTTGGAGGGATTTTGGAAGGAAGGAGAGCGCTCGGTCCGGGCGCTCGCTGTGATCAAGGCACCAGCAGCTGCCAGCCCTGCCAGGCTGCCCTTTCTCCAGGGGAAGCAACAGGGCTGCCACCACCCAGAGAGCTTGGATTGGGCAGGAAGGACACATGAAAGGACTTCCCACCCTCGTCCAAGCGACAGATCCAAGTTCACAAGTCAGCGTGGCCTCTCCCCCCGAGCCTGACACCACGGATGGTCTCAAATCTGCTGCCCTTAATCCCCACTTGTGGCATCTGTGCCTCCGTGGAAGGAATGAGGTCATTCCATTTGTTCTTTCTCAACCTCCCAGGCATGGACTGCTCCTCATTTTCTTCAGCAAGCGAAGCTTTGTGTCCCAGGGCTGAGCTTGTCCTGCCCAGCCCGTGTGACCCAGCCACTTACCCAGTGACCAGCACCTGCCCATCCCCAGGTGTGAAAGGGTTTTTGGTCCTAAAAACCAGCCATCCTACAGGAAATCTTCCTCTTCCCCTTCACTACACAGCCCTGCATCTCAGAATCGTTTGGGGAGGAACAACAGGGCTAGGGGAGCTCCCGTCCCCATTAACAGCAACAGGAGGCAGTGGATGGGCTCCCCTTGCACAGAGAGAATTTGCAGTAGGCACCAATATTTGGGAGCCCTTTCAGATCCAAACATCTTCCCATTTTTCTCTTTTCCCTGCTTCCTCATTTGATCCTCCATTTTTTTCTCCTCCCAACTACTTCTGTCCATCTTCTGATCTGTCCTGTGTCACAATCCCCTGTTATGAGGACAATAAATATTTTTATAAATAGTCTGCCTGACCCATTTGGCCTCAAAAATTTGTATTTTCCTAAATGGCAGTAAAGAACTGGTGGGACTGTCACAGCCTGTGAAAATCCAGAGGCTTGTGCACACAGGCACTTCCTTGAGGAATCAAGGATATTCCCAAGGTGCTTTTGAGGCTCCAAGCTCTGTGATGTGCATTACAGTTCAGCTGGATCAAATGCTGATCCCCAAAAGACCAAACCCTGATTTCTGGGTGGGAAAACAACAGTTCAGGTGGATCAAACACTGATCCAAAAAAATCCCAACCCTGATTTCTGGGTGGGAAAACAACAGTTCAGGTGGATCAAACACTGATCCAAAAAAATCCCAACCCTGATTTGTGGGTGGGAAAACACCCATCCAGCCTGAGAGTGAGTGCACGAAGCTGAGGGAGAAATCTCATTTCTCCTGCTTGCAAAGGAGTAAATCTGCTGTTGCTGCAGTGAAACCCAGCTAAAATCACACAAAGCCAGCCCAGAGAGCCCCTTCTCCCTGCAAAGCTGCACTTCCAGTGGTGTGGTTTAGCACAGATCCCGCCGGTCAAGCAGGAATTCTTTTTCCTAATGCAGATTTCTCTCTGTGAGCACATCTGTGAGCAGATAGATCCCTTCCCCCTGGGACAGGCCTAATGGGCTCTGCAGCCACTCTGCCTCATTTCTTTGGGAAGCTTTGGCTCTGCAGTGGGAGGGCTGAAGAGGGGCTTGCACTGAGGGATGGGTTTTTCATCCTGAATTTAAATGTAGAGACCGTGGGTTGTTATTGCTGAGAGGAACAACAGCAGAGCCACAGACTGGGGAGTCAGTGACACAGAAACAGCCAAGGACAGGATGAGCTAATTAATGTCACCCTCAAAATTAGTCCCATATTTCCTCAAGAGCTTCTGCTCCCCACCAGCCAAAAGGCAGAAATGCAGGAACAGAGAGGGCAACTCTGGATGTCCCAGCTCCTTTCAGCCTGTTTTGTGGTGAGGAAGCTCCTCCTGGTTCATATCTTGCGATTCCCTGATGGATTTGGGCTGTCAGAGGAAGGCAGGGATATTGAACAGCTCAGTGCTGACTTGGCATGCAGAAGGGAAGGGGAAGAAGCTGTTGTTGAGCTCAGTTATGGATCAGGAGAGCAGAAATCAGAGGTGTCCATGCCCAGGCAGGAGGGGATCCCACCAGGAAAGCTTCCCCCCAGAAGAAACAGGGGATAAATCCATCCTTGAGAGCAGCCAAGGTGCCAGTGAAGCTCTGCTACAAAGCCACCCCCCCAAAATATTAAAATATTACAATTCTCCACATTTTTACCACCAGGACATGCTCAGATAAAGAACCTCAAATCGGGAAGAGCTCGGTCTTAGAAAAAATCTGGGGAAAAATCTGAACTCTTCTGCCTTTTCAAAAAAAAAAAAAAAAAAAAAAAAAAATTTCCACCAACCAAAAACGAAAAAAAAGGGGGGGAAAAAAAAAAAAAAAAAAAAAAAAATTTCCAGCAAATGAAAGCAAAAAAAAAGGAGGGGAAAAAAAAAAAAAAAAGAAAGAAAAAGGCTTGTTCATGCTGTTACAGTTTAGGAACTGCTGGCATCCCTGTCTCTGAGAGGAAGGGATGGGGAGCTGACTGCTCAGCAGCTGAGAACGTGTGTTCTGGAAGCAGCTCCCTGAGCAGATGGTGCAATGATTACTGCCAGTAAATGTTAGAGCCCTCTTTTCCATTTTTTCTTTTTTTTTTTTTTCCCTTTTTATTTTTTTTTTAAACTCGAATTCTGAAAAACAGGGGGGAAATAATTACAAAGAATACATGAAAGCAGCTTGATTTCCTTTCTTTTTCCCCTCCCTGAGTGGGTCTTGCTCCTTCTGTAACACCTGACACTGCAGAAGGGGATGTTCCCAGGGATTGCTGGGATGCTGGAATCCACCACCAAGCACTTTGTTCTGGGGAGTTTGACACGGGAATTGTGCTCCAAGCTGTGTTCCCTGGGAAATGAGGAGCTGCAGGATCATGTGCTGTGCATGGCATGCTGAAAACAGGGAAAAGGAGAAGGGAGGCAGCTGTGTCTAATGGAAAGTGTGCCCTGCCTGTGGCAGGGGTTGGAACTGGTGACCTTTAAGGTCCCTTCCAACCCAAACCATGCTGGGATATGATGATTCCATGATTTAAGTGGTCACCCTGCTGGCTTGTGGTGTGATAAACAGTCCTTGAGCCAAGAAATGGGAATTATTTTTTCCTTTCATCACCGTGGTCTGACTCCCCTGGCCCCATCTCCCCCTCCAATGCCTCTGAGTAGCCCTAAAACATTTCTCTCCCATTTCCTCTCTTGTTTCTGTCTCTTTCCTAACATTCTCGTTCTTTCCTCCTTAAAATTTGGGGGGTTTTGCCTTTTTTTTTTTTTTTTTTTGCCTTCTAGGAGGGCACCTTGTCCCTCATCACTTTAAAATTGCTTTAGACCCCCAGGAGAACTGGGCTCCCAAATTTTTAAAGGACAAACATCAGCCAGGATGGGAAGGAGCATCCCAGTCTTCTTGAAAAACACACAGAGGTGCTGGAACAGGCACAGCCAGAGCAGCACAACACATCCCCTGCAGCATCTCTTGAGGCCTTCAGCTTTTAAATGCTGTGACATCTCTCCCAAATGTGTCTTGTTTTTATGGGTTCTGAGTTGGTTTGTTTTTTTTTTTTTTCATGTCTCTAAATTAAGAAAAGCCAGGGAAATTTCCACAGGGAGAGCAAAAATTAAAAAAAAAAAATTTAAAAAGCAGGATATGCACAAAAAAATTGCCTCCTTCCTGAAATTCAGATCCCTGCTCTGCAGCAGGGAGGTACCAGAGCTCCTCATAGGCAGGCTGGGAGAAATATTTTAGTATTGAAAACAACATGTTTTTCTCCAGCTTCCTGCTCCCAACAATTTTGGCTGGAACTTTAAAAATATCAGTCTGAGGAGGCAGAAAACTGGCACGGAAAATGTCACCCACCCCCCCACTCCCCAATTAATGTTTGCTGAAGTATCAATCAACTGAGGGAAAAGGCTTCTGAGAGGAACTGTCAGACATCCCTAAAATGGGGAGCATCCAGCTCCACTGGCAAGACTGAGGTGCCAGAATTCCTCACTGTGATTCCAGGTCAAAGCAAATCCCATTTTCAATGAGAAGACTGAGATTTCCTTGTGGCCATATAGGAAAAGGAATGGTCAACATCTGCTAAATTATCAAATTCTTCTTATTACGAGCCACGAAATTCTTCTTCGAAGGCCAGGCACGGCTTTTCAAGGTGAAGCCCAACAGTAGTTAAAGAACAAGATTTTTAATTTCAGTTATAATAATTTTGAGGCTTTGTTGGGATGTTTTCAATTACAATCGCAGCTCTCATCCTTTGACAGCTTCCAGGGAAGAAAAGAGGGGAGTAAATGAAATGTTGCATCTTCATTCAAAGCCTGCAGCACTCACTGAACAGAACTGAAATGAAGGGTGCCAAGAAAGTCAGCAGTGGACCATCCATGAATACTCCTCTCCTTGAGATGCAGCACTTGTATCAAGGACACAAACCATCAATAACGACAGCAGCAGTGTTTGTTCTGCAATTTGTGGGTATTCAGAGCCCACTCCTCAAATCCTTGCTTAAATTGAGGCAGCACAAATGGAGTTGGACAGAGCCTGGTCCTCGAGTCCTACACCATTTCCTGGGTTCAAAGGCTGAGCGTTTTAGCTGTGTAATAATGGGTGGTATTACCAGGCATTGTGATGAAAAGAAATCTTCCTTGAGATGAAAATACCCTCTTTCCACAGAGCATGAACCCAGCTTTCTCTTTCTTCTGTGCTGGATCAGTGGGATTTGCAGAAAAACTCTTGTGGCACTTGTGGGATAGCACTTCATGCTGAGCTGTCAGGGAACAGGTCAGGCTTGGGGGTGTTTTCTTTTAATTTGTTGTTCCAGCTAACTGAGGACACCAGATTTAAGATTGGCAGTGCAAACACAGATGCTGTGGGAAAATTTTAAATGCATATCTGACTCCCTGAGTATTTTTCAGCTGATTGATAAATAAAAATCAATAACAGTGAGGAAATCTCTGAGGGATTTGATTTAATTTGAATATTTTTCCTGTTCTCTCCAGGCTGGATGGGGCTTTGAGCAACCTGGTCTAGTGGAGTCATGGCAGGGGTTGGAACTGGATGATCCTTAAGGTCCCTTCCAAGTCAAATCATTCTGTGATTCTGTTTCAAAGTACATTTGCTGAAACCCCATTTTTCCTGCCCATTAAAAGCATTTACCCCCAGCTACTGAAGGGTTTTATTCTCTTCTCTGAGCCTGGCTTGGTGAAAGGCAAACTCCCCGGAGCTCTTTCTTTATGGGGTTCATAAAGTGATCTTGTGGTCATCAAGGACAAGGCCAAACTGTGCTCCAAGAGCCCTTTACAGCCCCAGAGATGTGATATTGTTTTCATCATTTTCCTGACTGTCTTCACATCCTGCCTGATGCTGATTTCATGGGATTACAAAGCAAGGCTTAGAGATGTCATCAAAAATATCACCAAAAAAAACCCCCAAAAAAACCAAACCGAACCAAAAAGAAACAAACAAAACAAAACAAAAACAAAAACAAAATAACAAAACAAAACAAAAACAAAAACAAAATAACAAAACAAAACAAAAACAAAAACAAAATAACAAAACAAAACAAAAACAAAAACAAAATAACAAAACAAAACAAAAAAACCAACAAAAACAAACAAAAAAAACCCCACTGTCTTTGGGGAAAAATTGATTTGTGATCCTGCAAAGTCAGCTCAAGATTTATGAAGCTGCAGAATGAGGTGTTGGGGCAGGTTCCTTTCCTTCTTGTCCCTCTATTTGCCTGCTTGTAAAGCAGATGTTGCAACATCTGTACTTGCAGCAGAGCTCAGTTGTGTGATATGAGGGCACTGCTCGACCACGTGGGAGCCTTGGGATTACCTGACCCGGTGAGGAGTCCCAGGAGATGCAGCCATGAAGACCATGCACCTTTTTGCTGGGAAAAGTGATAAGGAACTGGCAAAGGCTGCCCAGAGGAGCTGTGGCTGCCCCATCTCTGGAAGCATCCAAGGCCAGTTTGGAGCCACCTGGCATAGTGGAAGAACAAGACGATCTTTCAGGTCCCTTCCAACCCAAACCACTCCACGATTCTCATGCCAATATTCCACTTCCCTTCCCTCTGTTTTTTCAACTTTCAGCAAAGCTCTGCTCCTCACCAGCAAGTGCCTCTGAGATGCTTGGGGAACCCAAGGCAAAAAAAGTGCAACGCAAAACTTCGACGAATCCCACGCTGGCCTGTTGTTACCAGGCCTCTTCATGAGGGTAATTTATAGAATTCCACTAACATAAATGCATTCCAACCATCCCTGCCC
>VZTR01000997.1:50832-91163 GCA_013400775.1 Chaetops frenatus | reverse complement strand
AACAAGGAATCAATTGAGGGAAAATGGCCCATGACAGGAAAGAAGGAGAGATGGATTAAATATTTAAAGCGTTCCTGTAAATGAAGACGCCGAAGCCAGGTCAGTAATGAGCTTCCCCCGAAGCCACTGGGAGCTCACATTAATGCTGCACTTGACTCCTGCAGGTCTCTCCCACATGCCAGCAAAACTCTCCCAAGTTGCCAAGCAGACACATGGAACAAAGTGTTGTGTTGGGCTCTGTGTGTGTGTGCAGGATGGGGAGAGAGATTTAACCTCTTCTGCACATCCAGAGCTGTAAAAGAAGACAATAATCAGGAATTGCTCTCATTTGGAGCTGGGGTTGACAAAATGAGACAATCAAGTTCCCCATGAGAGACCATGATTCTCCTGGAGAAGTTGAACCAGCCATAGAATAAATGGATTCTGCAGGTTGGGACTCCGAAGTGTTCACAGAGGAGAGATGCTGGAAATAGAATCATGGAGTGGTTCTGGTGGAAAGAGACTTAAGGAGCATTTAGTTCCAACTCCCCCACCATGGTAATTAACACTCATTTCACCAGATTTTTCCGAAGGAAATAATTCTATTACAAGTGTAAACAGTGTCCTGTACTTAGTACAGTCCAATCACCCTCTTGGAGCCCCTTTAGGCCCCGGAAGGGGCTCTGAGCTCTCCCTGGAGCCTTTTCTTTTCCAGGCTGGGCATCCCCAACTGTCTCAGTCATTCTACTGTCCCACAGCAGAAGCAGCTCCATTTCCAGCTTTCCCAATGCATATTTTCCCAGTCTTTTCCCATGTCTCCCAGCCTTGCTGTTTTCCACTCCAAATACAGGAGTTGCATTCTCTTGCCTCAACCAGAGCCCCGAGAGCTCCATTCAATGCAACTTTTTCCTTTGACACAGAGCAAACAACAACACACTTATTGAATTCTCTGACTTCAGACTCCCAGCAAATTTCCTGCAGACTTTCCAGCCACTTTCATTCAGACCTGGTTGTCTTTTCTTGCTTACAAGGATTTTCTGGGTGCTTGTGAAGGCTTTGATTATTGGTGCCAGTATATTTCTAGGAAATGGTGTCTAGGTTGATGTCTACACTGACAGGTCCTCCTTTCCCATCAAGACAGGCACCAAATATTCCTTATTCCAGGCCCACACTACTTCATCCATCTCCTGCAAGTTCCAGCCACTTGGAAGTGCCAACAGCTCTGAGATTAATATGAAAAGGATTGGAAAACCATGGAAAAAACCCAACTGATTGTCAAGAGTTGAGCACTCAGAAATGGATGAAACAGGAAGATTTAAATCCAGGCATGAAAAGCAAAATCTTCAACTATTAAAAAAAAAAATGGGTAAAAAGGGTTCTGAAAGGATTGTGCTGCCCAGGGCAGTTGGGGAGTCACCAATCCTTGAGGGATTTAAAGTCCAGGTGGATGTGGCACTTGGGGACATGGATCAGTGGTGGCCTTGGCAGTCACTTGGCCTTGGGGACTGGTTGAACTCAAGGATCTTGGAGGGCTTTTCCAACCTCAGTGAGGGGCACAGGCAGAGGAACTTCCTCCTCAGAACTGAAAGGGTTTAGAGCAGCCCACAGGATGTTTTTATCCCACTAACTCCCATTCCCATCCTTTTCCAGCACAGTTTTAAAGATGGCAGGGGGAGGGATCATTCCCAAGGGCAGTTTGCACGTGGCCAATCTGTTTCCAGAAGTAAATTAAGAGTATGTGTAGTAATTAACAGCATGGCTGGAACCAGGCTCTGCCCTTCAAGCTTCACCCATGAAGCACCTCTTAATAGAACATGTGGAATCCAGGGACAGAATCACCCAAGAAATCTTTTGCACAGACACATGGACATTAATAATTCCCTCCCATGACCACAGCAGGCTGCTGGTGGGACTGTCCAGACCATTTCCTACGTGGTTTATTCACATTACACAACTTTTACACTGCACAATTTCTGAGGCTGTTTGGGGCATCTCTTAATCTGTTCCATATTAATTAGCACTATTGTGCTTTTTTTTTTTCCCCACCTGTACATTTTCAAACAGCTGAAAACATTATTCCACTAATTTATCTGCTGATGACACGAGCTGGGGTGAGCAATCTTCAGTCATTTGTCATTTGGATGGCACTTTGGCTCTGGCATTTCCATCCATCTTCTCCCACTGGATGAGATTTGCAGATAAATCTTTCAGAATTAGGTGATTTCTACCTCCATGATACCTCTAAGCCTTAGGAGCTGATCTCCCTCGTGCTGCTGAACCAGAACCTGCATCAGCCAACCTCAGAGTGGCAGGATGCTGCCTTTCCAGGATTTGGGATCAATCTGGCTGTCAAAATAAGCTCTTTTTTTTGCAAGCCAGCAGGACCTATCCAAGGATCTCACAGGACTCTGCCACCGATCCTCTCCCCCTTGTTGGGGTTTGGGTGTTCCTCCCTTTTGTTTCTCTTCACCTGTGGAATTTTTTCCTCCATCAGTTGCTAAGGGACCATAATGGCCGGGTACTTAAGGGGAACAAAAGAAGTGATTGAACTGAGGGAAGCAGGTATTGTGAAGCTGGGAGAGGTTTTTTTTTTCTCCCAGCAGGGTGGGGGTACCTTGGAGTTTGGGGCGGGCAAAAGGTTTGGCTGGAGGAGGGGACGGGACTCTTGCTCTGGGCTGCCAGGGAGAACGTTTGGAGGAGCTGCTGCTGCTGGACCTCGCCAGGAGAGCTGTTTCTTCTGCTGTGGAAGGAGTCTCTGTCCGGAACCAGGACCTGTCACCATCTGTGTGGGTGCCCGGGATCCCTGAGTTTGCCTCTCCCTGCTCTGCTGGAGGCAGGGCTGCCGCTGCCCCGTCCCTGCCGCTGCTCCGGAGCTGCTCTGGGTTTCACGGCGCTACAGCCTCTGCACCCCCTGCCTACCGAGACACCGTGCCGTCCCAGCCTGCTGCCTTCCTTTCCTGAGAGCCTCGCCAGGACACCGAGATCCACTGCTCAAGGGGGTTTGTGAAAGTAAAACTTTTTTTTTTTTTTCCATCCCTCCCCGTCCCGGCTGTGTGTGTGTGGGGGGGATCCACCACACCACCGCCACGAGCTCCCCGAGCCCGCGCCACCAGCACCCCCCACCAGCTGTGACTGTCACTGCATCAGAAGTGCCTGCGAGCCAACAGGTTCTCACTGGGTTCCTGCTTCTGTTTGTTGTTAGTGCCTTTGTAGCTGTTGTTTCTTTGTTTTATTATAAATACTAGTAAAGAACTGTTATTCCGTTCCCCATATCTTTGCCTGTGAGCCCCTTAATTTCAGAATTACGATAATTCGAAGGGAAAGGGTTACAATTTTTTTTTCTTCCCAAGGGAGGTCCCCTGCCTTCCTTAGCAGACACCTGTCCTTCAAACCAGGACACCCCTGCTCTTTGGCCACAGAGCATTATGACTGGATAATCCTAGAGGTCTTTTCCAATGATTCCATGATTAAACTTCAGGAAAATTCACCCCATCCTGGTGCCTGTTCATTGCTCCATCCCCATTTCTGCTGTGTAGAGAATCTGCAGCCCCAACTCCTGCACTGATGAAAAGCTCACTGGAGCTCCAGTGCAAGACAAGCCCTAAATCCTCCATAGTTCCAACTTCCCAAATTGTCCATTATCAGCTTTGTTGTAGTGGTTGGCACAAGGAGTTAGTCCAACAGGCAGTGACTGACAGTTTTCTCCTAAAAAATGGCACCATCTGGCAAAGGAGAATTGCCATTCCATGTTATCCCAGTCCTCCAAAGCATTTCTGTCCCCTGTCCAAGGCCCATGAGCAACCAGCAGATGTGGGCAAGGCTTGGGAGGGAATCTGAACCACAGCTGTGGCTCAATTGGCCATGAAGACATGTGGAAATTAAACTAAAAAAAAGTATTACAACCAAAATTCCTTACTCTCAGATAAATGAGGTTATTCCCTTCACAATGGGAATAACTGGGAGAAAAACCTCACTAGGTGTTAAATGGTACTTGATCCATTTTTTGTGGGAAGGATTCCAAGAGATTGTTGCCCAGAATAACAAGGAACCACATTAACTGACCCAGGGAATCCTTTACAGGCCCAAGTTTTTGTTCTCTTTAAACTAAATGAAAGGAAAATGCAGTTCTCATCTCTGAAAGGAAAATCAGTTTTCCTGGAGCCCTGACATGCAAACAGGACTTTTTTTTTTTTTTTCCCATCTGCAGCAGTTCAGACAGATTTAATGTGATTAATGCTGCTAAACTATGTCACCTATGGCATTTTTCTGCTTTCCAGTAGATGAAAAGGCTTCTGTTCAAAAAGAAAACTGCAATATGTGCTGCATGAAATGCCAGCTGGGAGTGGAGGAAGAGAGTGTAGTGATGGCAGATACTTGATTTAGCTCTGCATCAATAAAACATCCACATTTGTAAGGGAGAATGTGATGGAAAATGTTCTTAATTAAGCAATATTTGAACAGGACATTGGGCCACTCACCTGGAATTACTGCCAGGATTCCCTGCTCTGTTCCTTGAATTCAGACTTAGATCTCCCCCATTCAAAGCTGCCACTGAAAGCAATGTCACAAAGAATGAACTTAATGGGTTTGAGGCAAATTTCCATTGGATTCAGTCAGGAAGTAAGACCCATGAGGATTGGCCCAGCAGCCAAGTTCAACAAGCTGGGGGTGCTCACCTGGAAAAGAAAAGGCTCCAGGGAGAGCTCAGAGCCCCTTCCAGGGCCTCAAGGGGCTCCAGGAGAGCTGGAGAGGGACTGGGGACAAGGGATGGAGGGACAGGACCCAGGGAATGGCTTCCCAGTGCCAGAGGGCAGGGATGGGTGGGATTTTGGGAAGGAATTGCTGGCTGTGAGGGTGGGGAGGCCCTGGCACAGGGTGCCCAGTGAAGCTGTGGCTGCCCCTGGATCCCTGGCAGTGCCCAAGGCCAGGCTGGACATTGGGGCTTGGAGCAGCCTGGGACAGTGGGAGGGGTCCCATGGCAGGGGGTGGAATTGGATGGGCTTTAAGGTCCCTCCCAACCCAAACCATTCCATTACTCTGTGACCTCTAACACTGCTGAGTCCAACAATTCACTGAGTTATTTTTAAAATCAATATTCCTATACAACAAGCTGAGGTGCTGATGTCCCCTGGCCAAAGGCACAAGTGCTCCTGCAGGGGAGCTCAGAGCTCTCCCAGTCTCCTCAGGTGGGTGCTGCAGCCCTTGCTGCCTTCTGGACAACTTGCTCAGGGAATTCTATCCGTGGAAAACTAACCCACAATATTTTGTGCCAGTTTAGATCTCTTTAGAAGTGGCTCAGCACACGAATCCATGTGGAAGGGAACTGTGGAAAGGGGCAGCAGGAGAGAGGAGAAGCCAGGATCTCCTCTTTTCCCAGCCGTGTGACTGCACCTGGAGCATCTGATCCTCCTCCTCCTTCTGCCCCTGCAGCTCAGACTTTGATGCCAGAGGAGCTATTTTGGTGTGAAGGGAACACAAGCCATGGTGTCCTACATAGCAGCCTGCTGGCACTGATGGCACAGAGAGTCCTGACTCATGTCCCCTTGACGGAAATTCCTTCTCCAAAGTTTACATCACCTGGCAGCTTTGTATTATTTTTATTATTTGGATACCTGGCAATCAGTGTTTGCAGCTCCTCTCACTGTCAGGAGTACAAACACAGCAGAAGACAACATCCAGGATGCTACCAGTGATCAGAAATTAATTATGGCTTTAAAAAAGGAAGGATTATTTTGTTCCTATTGTATCCCAGTGAAAGGATGTTGCTGACAGGGGGTGTTTTACTTTGTTCTCACTCTTGGGGTGAGTCAGAGTTTAGCCTCTCAACCAACTTTTAAAGGTTTGTAGCAGGAAAATAAACCAAAAAACTTTCCTTTTTCCATAACCACATCCAAACAATGTTCAGGATATTCTTCCTCCAGTCTGGCCAAGCTTCCCTGCGACATCCCAATCTCTCTTTGTTCCATGCCACAAGGTCTTGCAAATCCTGCTGAGGAGTGGCTCCAGATCCTCAGGTTATGGAAGTTTCTGCTCCAGCAGAAGCCCTGGACTGTGCATATCCCAAACCATACAATAAGACTCCCAAAGGCTGGGATTTGCCAGTGGGCACTGGAGCAGATGGCTTTGGGAATCTGGCCAGAGCAAGAGCTTTCCACCCCAGCCTGGTCAGCCAGGTGGGTCTTCAAATCTGTTCCACTGTCTGAAAACCACTGGATCAAAGGGATCCACAAAGAAAGATCCCAAATTCCTTCTGTTCTAAATCTCCAAGACAACATCTCCTCTCTGCCTCTTTATTATTTGAAGATAATAAAGAATGACACCACAATCTTCCAGTACCCAGAGCTCATCCTTTTCCTCCTAAGACCTTTGGAAAAGGAAGGAATTGTTCCAACCTGAAGATCTCACCTCCAGCTCCAGACACCTGATCTCCACACCTGCCTGGTTTTGTCTGAAAAAGGAAAGATTGAGCTGTGCTTTTCCCACACCTCATCAAGTTTAGGCTGAGATTAAGGCCCAGCCCAGGTGGCTGCCATGGGAGCAAGGGGCTGGGTGAACCTTTGGTCAGCCCCAGCACACCTGGTCCTGTGTTTTCATGCAGTCTGCACAATTTTCAGCCTTCCAGAGTAACAGATTGGGTGAAGGAAAATTGGCCTTGTGATGGCAGAAAGCTGCTTGCAATTCCCTGTTCACAGAACAGCCCTGAGTCCAATCTGATTCCTGCTAGGTTTGGGTCCACATCCATAGACAAAATTATTCCAGGTTTGCATCAGTAGTGCCAGGGACTGCAAAAATGCCTGTAATGTCCATTAAACCCCATTTGTGCACATTCCAGTCTCCCCTCCACATCTATCCAGACATTTCATTGATCTGAGAGGAATATTTATTGTGGGGAGTGCCCATGGGAGATAGAGGTAAATATGTTTTACAAGGCTTTGTCCAAATTCCAAAACAATAAATGCAGTAGCCTTATAACTCCTGCAGTTCCCCCCAAAAAATAATCTCATTTACATTTTGCTACAACCAAGACACTTCTGCCTCCAGGTCAGTCCTGCTGGGTAACAAAGGGCTGGTACTTGGATAGAGCCTTCCTGGGTGTTTGGAACACAGAGAAGGTTCAGATGTGAAGGAAAAAGCCCTGGTTCCCTGAGAGCATGAGGATGAGAGCAGGATTTCATGAAATCATGGAATGTCCTGAGTTGGGAGGGACCCACCAGGATCATCCAGTCCAACCCCAACAATCCCAAACTGTCCCTGGGAGTGCTGCCCAAACACTCCTGGAGCTCTGGCAGCCTTGGGGCTGTGACCATTCCCTGGGGAGCTGCTCCAGTGCCCAAACACCCTCTGGGGGAAGAATCTTTTCCTGATTTCCAACCTAAACCTCCCCTGACACAGTTCCACCCATGCAAGTCTGATGGCAAGCCCAGGTATGGACACCAAGAGCTGCCATTCTCCCAGCACCACCTCAATTCTCCACCTCCAAGTGCTGTGCATTAATTTGGGAATTTATTATTAAATGTGAATCTTCCAGAGCTGTGGCTTTGTGACTTTGACACCAGAGCTGGGAGGTGGCAGCACAGCCAGGCAGGCACATTAAAGAGCAGAGCAGTGACACTGCCTGCTGAGAATTCAGGTTTTTCTCCTAAGACGTTACAAGAGGAAACATTTGTAGTGAGTCTCGGTGACATCTCTGGGAATAATCCCCACTGAGCCCCTTCCCCTGTGCTTCTTAAGAAGTCACTACCTACCCTTATGTTTGGAAATCTGTTTTTCAGCAGCTTTACCTCATTTCAGCTCAGTCTTACAATACAGGAGCTCCATCCACCATCCCCTGCAGCAAAGCTATGAATACATTCTAGGTCACTTCCCCAGGCCAGGTTTTCCTCTCCAGTTCAAACCAGTTGCTCCATGAAACTGCACGTGCAGAGAAGCAAAATAGCCTCAGCCTCTTTTTGTTTCCATCAGAACAAAACTCTTTCAGGAATTTCAGCTCCAACCCACCAGCTCCCATGGAGTTTCCTCTGTCTAAAGGTTGCCCAGAGAAGCTGTGGCTGTCCCAGCCCTGGAAGTGTTCAAGGCCAGCTTGGAGCAACCTGGGATGGTGGGAGGTGACCCTGCCCATGGAATGAGATGGGCTTTCAAGTCCCTTCCCACCCAAGCCATTCTGGGATTCTGTGATTTCACATTCAGTTGATCTCTGTCAGAAAGCAGCACGTCCTCTGATGCTGGAGAGAATCATGCACAGCCCAATTTAGGGATATATTATAAATTGGAATTATAAATGTAGCTCGCAGCTGATGTCACTTCAATTCCCATCATGCAGATCCCATCAAAACAATGCATCTTTCGTGCAATAATTCAGCATCCTCAAGTAGCAGGAAAGGGGCTCTTTGCCCATAACGTGTGCCTCTCCTTTATTTTAATATAACATTAAATATGCACAGTTAAGCACTCAAAAGTCAGGAAATGAGAAATGCAAGGCTCATAGAGCTTTAACTCTGCCTCCTCGAGGATATTAATTATGTTGTCATCTTTTATCAGATCATTACATACTGTTTCTTAAATAATCTTTTTCTGCAACCTTTCCCACATCCACACATTCCAGAGCAGCCCTGGATGGCTCTGCTGGAAACCACAGGGGTTTGTAATGAGGAGAGGACACATTGAAGGATTCACATTTCCATTCTGCTTTGGAACTTCCTTGGCTTCCCAGAGCTAAAATGTGCAACTTAAAATGTTAAAGTCATGCTTGGTTTTCACTGTTGTTCATCCTAGGGCTGCAAAGTGTTACCATGGAATCAGAACTGTGGCGTGTCCTGAGCTGGGAGGGACCCACCAGGATCATCCAGCCCAACCCCTGGCCCTGCACAGACCCCCCAACGGTCCCAAATGTCCCTGAGAACATTATCCAAACACTCCTGGAGCTCTGGCAGCCTTGGCAATGTCACCATTCCTTGGGGAGCCTGTTCAGTGTCCAAGCACCCTCTGGGGGAAGAACCTTTTCCTGATTTCCAACCTAAACCTGACACAGCTCCAGCCACTCCCTGAGTCCTGCCCCTGATCACAGTAGAAGTTCCCCCAACTTCACCCATTGCTCCCCACTCTGTACTGAGCAATAACCTGTTGAAACTGGTCCTGCCCAGTGCTGAAACACATTTTAGGATGAAGTAACGATTTTATTTTATATGGTGAAATTGCCTTTGTGCTTGCAATATTATATATATTTTTCCCTACGGAAGGGGAAAAAAAATGCAAATTTTACACCTAATGATGGAATCACAGTATCCTGAGTTGGAAGGGACACAAAGAATAATGATGGGTTCAGAGAGGCCTCTCTTCAGGAAAGGCACAAAACTTCTAGTCCTAGAAAATTAAATATTAATATTCCACCTCCTTTTTGTTTCACGGTGTCTTCTCAAGACCTGATCCCATCCCACTGACTTCCAGTGGAGCTGAACTGCTCCCTACAGAGCATCTCTACAGGGCTGGCAAAATTAATCCCTCTTTTTTTTTTTCCTTCCTCCTCTGGTTGTCTCCTCATGGAATATTTAATGAATAGAGCACACAGACAAAACAACAGCTTCTCACCTCCATGCTGGACTTCTGAGGTGTCACTGAGAATTACAGACAGGCTCTTCCTCCAGGAGAGCCCCAAACCCCAACAAAAAGGCCAGGTTTGTACCGGGTAAATTATAAATAAGCAGGAATATTCTCAGGGTTGCAGGAAGAGCTGGCAGCCTCTGGCAGCCAGGTGAGCTCCAAAGCTGGGGGATGCTCCCACTCCCTCCCCCAAAAAAGCAGCTGCACAACCTTATGGAGGTTTTTTGCTTCCCTGGGGTGGGTTGGATGCTGTTACAGATAAGGTGAGTTGTTGTAAGGCTGATTGGAAATAAGTGTGGGTCTGTGCATAAGATTAACTGCATTACAGCAGCTTTCAAATCACCATGACAACCCTGGGTTTATAGGCAAGATGATTTTATAGATATATTTATTTATACACATAAATATATATATATCAGCAAGATGTGTATGGCCCTTGTTGGGATAATGAGGAATGATGGGTCTCTGTCCCAAGGAACTTCCAAACTGATTTTGGCATCCCAGGGCATGCAGCATGTCCACTCTGGGCAGTTGGGAGGGTAGAAAACAGACCACAGGTATTTTCTGCAATGATTTCAAAACTCAGCCAGATGAATCCACAGTACACACATGTGATTTCTTACCAGGAAAAAGAGTGGGGAGAAGAAAAAACAAAACATTTCTTCCTCTAAATAATGCTTCTCCACGACATTTTTCTCCCACATGAACAGCTGAGTTGCAGGATTGTTTTATTCCCCCGAGAGCAAGGTTTGGTTGGAGACTCCAAAAGCACTGGGAGTGCATTGCATCCCTGGCCTGTGCTCCAGGCATGTGGCACAGATAACCAGGTTATCTCCCAGGCAGGGAAATCCCAGGCCATTTCCAATAATTTATAGATGAGCTCAGCTGAATGAACCCGACACGAAATTGTCACCGTCTGTTGAACAAACTGTGTGGAACTGTTGAACAAAGGGGCATTTTCGCATCTGGCATCACACAACAGAGGCCCCACACGAGCAGCTGTGCAAAGCTGGGCCTGCTAATTGTGTTTCAGCACCAGCATTTCTGCTCAAAGATGTCTATTCCCAGCCTAACTCCAACCAAACACTGTTCCTGCTAATATGGGTGTAAAGGTACTCTAATAATATCTTTTCTTGCAGAGGATGTTTACAAGAAACCCTCTTTTTCTTTCGGGGAAATCACTCGCTGGTTCCTGGCTCTCACAAAATGCACCTGAGACCTCGCCGTGGCCCAGAGGCCTAAATGTTACAGCCCAGCTCACAGCCATCCATTAACCTCTCTCAGGCCCTCAAGATGGATTTCCAGGTGCAGATTCCACGCTGGGAATGCTCCTTGGCCTGTGTTGGCCTCTCCACCATGGCCAGGAATTGCCTGGGATAGTGCCAGGACTGTGCCAGGGACGTGCCCAAGAGGGACCGGTGTGGACGGGCCAAGGGGCATCTCCACGGCACAATTTAATGCACAAAGACAAGTCAGGCTGTGCTTTATGCATGAATTTCCACTGCCAGAGGGCAGGGTTAGGTGGGATATTGGGAAGGAATCCTTCCCTGTGAAACTGGGGAGGCCCTGGCACAGGATGCCCAGAGAAAGTGGAAGTGCCCAAGGCCTGGAAGGGCCCAAGGCCAGGCTGGAGTAACTTGGGATAGTGGAAGTTTTTCCTGTCCATGGCAGGGGGTTGGAACTGGATGAGCTTTAAAGTCCCTTCCAGCCCAAATCATTCTGTCATTCCATGATTTCCACTGGGTTTATTTTCCACTCCTGATGCACAGAGCATTTCTAGATAAGTGATGGTATCTCAGTTCCTCCGGATGATGCCTTTCCTGGGTGCTATTTTTTCCACTAATGTGTTAAACTATTGAAGCATTGCTACACTGGGGGAGAGGGGGAATGGGGAGTTGAACTATTTTAAAACTTAGCTCTTCCTTCCCTCTGTAGTCATGGATCTCTTCTGTTTTTCATTGCTATGTACAGCTCAGTATCCAGGCAGTTTCCCTCCCCATCTGCCACGAGGAGCTGTAACTCAGAGAATTATTTCAGTTTAAGATGGCTGCTCTCAGAGAAAAGAAACACATCTTGTGTCCTACCCTTGGATTTGGACTTCCTACATCCTTTTTTCTTTCATCTGAAAGCAAAGTCCTTCACTCTACAGGGATGTTGTCGCTCTTTATTTGTGAGCAGATGCAGCAGCTACGAAAGGAGGATGCTCCTGCTCTGCCAGAACTCACTTTTTGGCTGAAGGGACCCCAAAGAGAAATTCTAAAACTTCTGTTATTCACAGACTAACTGGTCTGAATGTCTTGTGAACACTTGTGCCACCGAGCATCTTTAGGAGAAAAGGAAAAAGCTTTCCCCCCTCAAATATCCCTGACAATAAACACAGAGACAACACCCATGAAACCACCAGAGTTTGCCTCGACTTCCTGCTGTAAAACCTCAGACCCTTTGCAAAGGGCTCCAGAAGGTTCTCAGCCAGCTCCAACCAACCCTTGGACCTGCTGACCTGCCCTGTACAAATCTAAACCCATTTTACTGCACTGCAGGTGCGGGCTGGGAAGGCAGAGCCGCTCAAAAAGCACGAAAAACCCCACGTTGCAAACATGGAAACGGCTCCTGAGAGACAGAGAAACTTTTCAAAATAGCTCCTTGATTCATTAGGAACAACAGCAAGGTTGACACATCCCCCACGTTTCATCCCACCCGTGGATTCATTACAGGCACCAGAGAGATGCAGGCGCAGAGGAACCGAATTCCTTCCCCCACCTTTCTTCCCCACAAAGCCTCTCGCTGGGTTTTATCTGTAACTTCAGCAACAGCTTGAATTGCTGGGGAACTTGACAGGGTGATTTATCATAGCTTGTTGCATTTTTCTCAAAACATCCCAAGCAGATGATATTATGATATAAAGGAGGGGGGAAAAAACAAGATGTAGTCGTTGTACATGACAAAAGCTCATTATTAGAACATCACAAAACAAAATAGAAGAAGATGAGGGGCAGATAATGACAACCAGTGCTGAAGACAGACAAAAACAAGAGAAAACCAGGCAATTGAATGCACAAAAAAGCGTGAAAATAGGATGGGAAGGACCTCTAACCCAGCCTGCCCTGGAGGCAGATTGAGCTCTACCTGTATCAGGTCCCCACAGATGTTTGTGAGAGTCCACAGCAACACCAATGCCCTGTGCTAAAAAAAAATATCAGTGGGATTCTGAAAAGCCCCACACTGAGCCACAACTGCTGATGAAACTGAATTCAGGAGGGAAGAAATAGCTTGCCATATTGCAAAGGGATAGGAACCCCTTGGTGATACAGAAAGAGCTGACTCCACAATTTCCAGGGGCTTGGGGAGGGGGCCTAGGAAATAAAATGTTCCCTTTCTCTCCAGAAGTGTCTCAGCTTTGGAATTTTTTCTCCTCTGAGCTTGCTTGGGGATAGCACATGCTCATGACATCATTTTACAGCAATATTAGACAACAATACCAAATAAATAGATCTGAAACATAAAATTAAAACGTTTTCCTTTTTTTTCACACATCCATCTGGGAAGGGCTTCAAAACATCTGGGAGAAACATAAGGATTCTGGAAATGTCCTTCGAATTCCCAAAATCTGGAGGGCAAGGTGGGTTTGAGCTCACATCTCTGTGGGTTGCTTTGTTTATTTGGGGTGTGAAAGCCAGCTCCAGCTCCAGCTGTTTGATCAGACCAGCTCACAGAGCTCATTTCTGATGGCCCTCATGGCATCCTGGAGCCCATTTTTAATGAAAGACTGGAAAATCACAGAGCTACGAGTGAAGAAGCACTTTAAGAGCTGTAAGGCAGAGTAACAGGTGGGTGACCTACAAAGCAGAGTCTTCTTTTGCTGCTTATTGCACTAAACATCAGGGAGAGAAAAAGAAATCTTTTCTTGAGCCAGTGGTGAGTCAGAATGAAACAAAACCCTCACCATCCACCTGAAAGATGCCTCACCATCCACCTGAAAGCCATGATACTTGAAGGTGAAGTTATCCCTGTGTCAGGGACACCTGAATTCAGCTTCAGCCCTCGATGGGGTTACACAAAGCTCTGAGCCACTACTGTGACCCACTTGAGAGTTCTTCATCCTTCATTTCATAATACCAATTTCACACTGAAGCCAGTGCAGCTGCATAAAAAGGAGAAATAGGCACTGAAATGTCTGATCTGTGACCAGCAGCATCTCCTGTAGGTGCAGGTTGGCCTGCCCTGATTTGCAACAGTGCAGGTGACAAATGGTAGGAGCCACAAACTTAACAGCTCTTCCTTGAAGTCTGGAGAATAAATTCTTCTGCATACAACATGATAAGATGTCAACTAAAGCAGAAACAGCACAGAATCACAGAGTCACAGAAGCACAGAATGGTTCTGGTAGGAAGAGACTTTTAAAGCTCACCTTGTTCCACCCCCTGCCATGGGCAGGGACACCTCCCACTGTCCCAGGCTGCACCAAGCCCTGTCCAACCTGGCCTTGGGCACTGCCAGGGATCCAGGGGCAGCCACAGCTTCTCTGGGCACCCTGTGCCAGGGCCTCCCCACCCTCCCAGGGAACAATTCCTTCCCAATCTCCCATCCATCCCTGCCCTCTGGCAGTGGGAAGCCAGTCCCTGGGTCCTGTCCCTCCATCCCTTGTCCCCAGTTCCTCTCCAGCTCTCCTGGAGCCCCTTTAGGCCCTGGCAGGGGCTCTGAGCTCTCCCTGGATCCTTCTCTTCTCCAGGTGAGCCCCCCCAGCTCTCCCAGCCTGGCTCCAGAGCAGAGGGGCTCCAGCCCTTGGAGCATCTCCGTGGCCTCCTCTGGACCTGCCCCATCAGGCCCATCTTTGATATTTGCCCCAAACCCTCAGTATTAAGTCACTCCCCCACCCATTTTAAGTTCCATTCATTACTTCCTGCCTTGATACATTCCAGTATCTTTTGCCCAGATCTACATTCCCACATTATCTTTGAGCTGCTAATTCTCATTTGGAGCTAATCTATTTCTGCACCTGTGGGCAGGTATTTGACAACATCAATGTTTCCTTTCTGCAGCTACTGAGCCACAAATCCACTACAAAAGGCCAAGACTCTGTAATAGATACTTCTGAACACAGAAATGTAGGCACAAAACATTTTTTCCCTACGTTTAGAAACCACCTTTGTTGAAGTGTTGGGTTTACATAGAACATTATGGGGTTTTTTTTATTGTTATGATTAATTTTACATTTCTGCCTCTAAGCTTCTTGGGAGGGTTTCTATAATAGATAAAGGAATGGTCTCTGGTCTAAAGATCACAGAATCAATCCCAAAATTATTTGGGTTGGAAAGCACCTTAAAGCCCACCCCATTTCACATTCCCTGCCATTGGCAGGGACACCTTCTACTATCCAAGGTTGCTCCAAGCCTTGTCCAACCTGGCCTTGGACACTTCCAGGGATGGGACAACTGTCCTGGTTCTGTTTAAGGACATGCAAACAAGTATTCCAAAACAAGAGGCCACATCCAAAAGTCAGTTTGGTACCTGGCATGTGCTGCCTCAGCCTCATCTGGGAAAGGCCCTGTTAATCTGGCCAAAACTGTGTCAGAGGCTTTACTAAAAACCCTGGGCCAACATCCCAGCCCATGTCCTGGCTGCATTTGGGTTCCTAATAAAGATGTATTTATTAGGCTCCAGTTGGAGCATATTAAACTGCTGGGTTTTGTGGGATCCAGCTCTGCTGGGCTTGGCTCAAAACTGGGCTCAGCTCAGTGCAGCTGGAAGTCAGTGACCCTGCCTGGTGTCAGCTCAGCTCGTGTGGGCTTTGTTTTTATCCAAAGGGCATTGCCAGCACCCACTGCATATGCCGAACATAATTAAAGCCTCTTTCTTCAATTAAACCTTTTGTCTTTGTCTAATAAGGCAGAATCCAATCAAATCCCTGCATAATGCAGGGAAATGTGTAAACAAATGGCTCAGAGAATTCCTGTGCACATGTGGGTCTTGCAAATTTGATTTATTTCCTTTAGACCTTTAAATTGTGGTCAGGCCCTGGCACAGCTGCCCAGGGCAGGGATGGAGTCCCCATCCCTGGAGGGATTTAAAAACCACGTGGATGTGGCACTTGGGGACATGGGGCAGTGGTGGCCTGAGCACCTGGTCACAGGTTGGACTTGATGGTCTTGGAGGTCTTTTCCAACCTGAATGGTTCTTTTATTTTACATAGAAAATAGCAGTTGATTGCAGGACACTGGGCTCTCTCTGAGGCTCCTGTCCTCAGGCCTTGCTCCACTTTTATTTCAATTTTTTATGATGATTTTGGTTCCTTATCACTGCTAATAGATATGGAATCAAAATGTCTTAATTACAAAATGTGCCCGGATTAAAATACCATGAACAAAGCCAGCTTAGGAGAAGCCAGAGGGAACTGTGTCCTTTAATCAGCCAGTTTATTAATAATGTAATAAGTTCTCTCAAAGTTCTCTCAGGGCTCACGACTTCCTGATGGAAGATTTTGCTGGAGGGATGTGAAAGAATCTTGTGCTCAGTGAGCCAAACCATGCTTGGGGCATGAGCTGGACTGCTGACAAAAAACATTTAAAACTGGGCTTTGTGTCACCTTCAGGGGGGAGATGCTTAAGCCAAACATAAATAAATAATTGCTGAGCCCATGGGAAATAAAACCATAAAATAAATACACAGCAGAGAAATTTGTCCACTTTCAGACCAGCAAACTCTCAGGGATGCTCAGGAAGTGCTTCTGAGTTGCCCTAATTAAAGGGAGATTTAGGACGTGGCCATCTATAAATCTATTTTGTCAAGATCAGGCGTTAATGTAAAAGGAAAATAATTTGGAGAAAGCTCTTGGCTAAAAGCTTCCTATATATATCCACCTGTTCTTCTAAAGGTTTTCTATAGCAACCATCAACAAAGGGCTTTTAGAGCAACAGCACCACTGAACAGAAATGTAGAAGCCACTATATTTTCTTCTGAAAAAAATGAATTTTGCCTGGAAATGAAAACTTCCGTGGCAAAGCTGCATTTTTATGAGATATTCTCACTTTCCTAAGAAATCATCATTTTTAAACTCTGGTCTTCCGTGTGCATCACAATAATGTTCACCTTTGTCATGCCCTTTATCCCTGCCTTTTTCCCTCCCTTACCATCAAAAATAATAACAAGGAAATAAAAGATGGCCATGAAATAGGGAAAATGTAGCAAAGAACCACATCTTTTATTATATTACAGGTCAAAATGTGGATAACAAAAGGTAACGACACAGCAAAATGTGATTTCCTCAAAAATGGTTTCCAAATGGAAAGATCAGAAATTCCATTTCATTTCTGGAAAAGTGTAACTTCAAAGTGCCAACATCTTCATAACTTCCCCCCTCCTTTCCACCTCACTCCCCCAAAATAGCTCAACTAAGAACTCACAGATTGGAAGGAACTGAATTAGAGAATCCACTGGATATCCAGAATATACACACACACACAGAGGCACTGAACATCTCTGACCAGCCCCAGGTTCCTGGCTGTGAACTTCCCTTTTCTCTTGCTAAATTGATGAATTTATTTAACTTCAGGAATGTTATTGCCTCTAGAAATGTGTGACAGGCAGCTGGTGTTTTAGTTTTTCAAGGAAAACCTGAAAACATCTCAAGGAAGAAGGGCTCAGCCACTGTTTTCTGAACCACACCAAGGAATTGTTTCAAACTAAAATGAAAATCAGCAAAAAAACCCCAAAAAAGCCTTTCTTTTTTTTTTTTTTTTTTACAGCATGATGAGTCTTTGGATCTGATTTCTTGCATGGCCCCATCAACTACTTCTCTGTACTGTGAGACTCAGCCATGGTGCACAACCTTCCTGGACAGTCCAGAGCTCTGCTAAATTATCACAGAAACAGGAATTCAGGAATTCAGACACACATTCTCAAGAAAGGTACCCAGTGTCCTGGTAAAAAATTTCAAACAAATTCATCATTTTGACCCTGCCTTAAAGGCCACTGAGATTGTTTGGGGTTTGGGACACATCAAATAAAGGAGGAGTTGAGAATTGGGTTCCTTCAAGCAAGGAAATGCTGAAGATCTTACTGCTTTCTTAGACATTAAAGAGGGGGTACAGAAGACAAAACGAGGCTCCTTTAGAGGTGCAGAGTGGAGGGGTGAGAGGCACAAGCTGTAACAGGGAAAAGCACTTCACTCATTAAAAATTCACCTGGCCACTGCCCTGAGCAACCTGAGCTATGCTGGACCTGCTTTAAGCACAGGCTTGGACCAGAGACCTCCAGAGGTTCTTCCAGTCTAAATTATCTGAGTTTCTACAATCCTAATATTCAAATATCTTCAATTTTACTATCCCAGAGTGCTCCAAACCTGGCCTTGAACATTTCCAGGGATCCAGGGGCAGCCACAGCTTCTGTGGGAACCCTGTGCCAGGGCCTCACCACCCTCACAGGCAAGATTTCCTTCCTCAAAGTTAATCTAAACCCATCCTCTAATATTCTGTGCTATTCTATCTAATTTCCAAAAGGATCCAGAATTGAACAAAGGGTATCAATGACTGTCTCAAAATCCCAAGAAATTCCAAGGTAGGTCCTTTACCTGTTTCTCCTCCATACCCCTCTCGTGCCAAGTCTGTCACCTTTGGATCACACATAAGGCAGCAGCTCAGACTAAATAATTTTTCATTGGATCCTGGCTATTTTTCCAGGATATTGACTCCACAACTTGGCTTCTCCATGACTGAAGCCCTGCACAGTCTTTGTCCCTGCAAACTCCACATGACATCAATGCTATTTTTGTGGAGAAGGTCAAGCCCTGTCAGCGACAAAGAGCACAGAACTTCTGAGGTGGAATTCAGCCCACAGCCCCCATTCTCAGCACAGGAGCTGAACATTCCCTGAATTCCACCTTCCCACAGACAGCATCTTATGCATCTCAGAGGGAAAAAAATGAATGGCTTTTCTCAGAGTAAAAACATTCCTTTCTCCACACAAGCTGAGTGAGGTTGCACTGAGGCATGAAAAGGCCCATAGGAAAAGTTCTCTCCAGCTTTTGTCCTTCAATGATCCTTTCTCCAACGTTTTCATGAACATTTCTACCAACTGCTTCTCAGTGACATCACTGCCATGGCTAAATCTGACCTCAGCAGCTTTCTTTGCCCAAGTTTTATCTATTTTGGTCTTACAAATGGCCTATATGCAGACCTAGAATTAATTCTGATGGGCTTTTCTTTTTTTCTGTTTCACAAAATGGACGAGTCCATTTATATCAGGATGGAAATGAACTTCCTACCAATTACATCCTTTGCAGCACTTCCTTGCAAAATGACATAATTCAGATGACAATAGTCTGAGAGTCCTCCATGCATTAACTTGGGCACCACACCAAGCACAGGGTTGCTCATCGTGCCTTTTTCTTCAGAAAAGTTTGGTTTTCAATTAATCCACCTACCATCCCTGCTTGTCCTTGGTTTCTTATAAATAAACCATACAGAGGTTATGGACACTAATATTTATATCTCTAACATTTTTGTTGATACATTTCTTGAGCTTTAAAAGGTTGAAGTTATTTACAGAACTGGAAGAAAAATATGATGTTTGATCTTCTGTGGATAATTCCATCACTGATGGCAACAATACTGTGAAAATACATTGACTTCCACTTTTTTTTTCCCCCTATAAAAAGTTCTTTACCAGAGAGGCCTCAAAGAGATTAACAGTCAAATACAGATTTATCTTCCAGAAACCTGAGGGAGTTGGATTCTTATAGCCTGAGCCCACCTAAAAACTACAGAACTCCTCCCAAAATAAAAGCAATTTCTGCCAGGTGCTATTTCTTGTAGCCCCTTTTTCCTTTTCTGCCTGACAGTTGCAGAGCATTTTTGGTGGCTGACCTTCAGCTTAGGCACAAAGAAGAAACCACAAGATTTGCCCGTAAATGCATTTACTGATAAATGCAAATCACAGAACATGATCTAATCCTTCATCCTCACTTTTCTAAAAGGGGAACTGTTTTCAAGTGTTTCTGTGAGGGTTTAAGAGCATTGGATAGCTGGAATTCAATTCTGATGAAGCATCTCCGAGACCTTGGACAAGGGGAAACAGATTTTTTTGCTAATCCTCAAACACAGCTGGCAGGTGAAAGGATTAGCAGGGGCTGAGCTTCTCAGTATGAATGAGGAGAGACGTGACACATCAGCAACCAGAAAAACTCAGGGTTTGTGTTGATGGCTTTAAAACACCTACTTTGCCTGTGAGTAGGTTGAATGTGCCAGCCTGAAGCTCAACATGGGTAATTTTCCCTGTTCAGAACCATTTTGGAAGCAATTTGAGTATCAATATCCTCCACTAACTTTTCTGGAGCTGCAGTAAACTCACATCTCCCAGCCTGAGCCTCCCCACCCTCAAGCCTTAACTGAAGTTATTTTCTTGAGTTTCAGGAGTAGTTTTAGCCTAAGCCACCTTTTGTGAGACCTTTGGGAGAGGAGGCACTGGAGGAAATTCATTGAATACCTTCACTAATGGATCTCTTTGTTATCCTGTGTTCCCACCATCTGTTCCTTGAAAATATTTCCTACCTCTCATCTCCTACAGGAATCAGAAGTGGGTTTGGAGACAGGACAATCTTGTGCTGTGTGACAGCAAACACTTGGCCTAAGTGGGTTTGGGGCTTATAGTGGCTACTAAAACATGAGAATATTAAAATGCAGGAAGTTCCAAAAGCAGAGTCTGGGTTCTTGCCCAGTTCTGAGCAAACCAAGCAAAGCTTGGGCTGCTCCAGGTCCCTGTTTAGATTTTATAACACCTAAAATGCAGGTGCCTGGCATGAATTCAGAGCATTTCAATTAAGCACACTTCAGTCAAGAGACTCCAGCTACCACCTAGACTGGCAAAAAAAAAAAAAAGGGCCAGCTCCCATTTGCTGCCCCTGAGGCCCAAAAATGTGACACAGATACAGTTTTCTCCTTCCCAAACCTACTAGTTGGAGCCAAAGAGCCAATTGGGAATAGCTCCTTGTCTGTCCAAGTTTTCTAACCATGCCTGGTCACTGTCTAGGATCAAATCTATCCCAGAAACCCTGACATCATTTTAACAGTGTGGAGAATGACTTTCCAAGTGTCCAAAACTCTGCTTGGCTCCTCAACAGAACAATACTAACTTGGCCCCAGAGACTTCTGAAGAGTAATTCAGAGTTCTAGGCATGAAGATGGGTCATTCTACTTGATTTGATCTTAAACATCTGAATGAAGCCTTGCCACCATGGACATCCAGCCCTGACTTGGAATATAAAGTGGTCTCCTGAGGCCAAATGCTCAGCTGAAAAGAGCTCAGCCTTTTGAAAATCACTGAAAAAAAAAAATTCAAATGCACCAGTTGGATTCTGACAGGAGAAAGACCCAGTGTGTCATTTCTGGAACCAAAAATGGGAGGTAGCATCTATTTCAGTAGGATTCAATTAAAATATAGTCATAGGATCATAGAATTCCATGATGGATTGGTTGGAAGGGACCTTAAAATTCATCTAGTTCCAACCCCATCATGGTCAGGGACACCTTCCACTACTTCAAGTTGCTCCAAGCCTTGTCCAGCCTGGCCTTGGACACTTCCAGGGATGTGGGAATTGCAGGCAGGTAGTTGTAGTTAATTTTGTAGGTTCAGCAGAAAGGTGGGGGGAAATTGCCATTGAGCTAGACTGACTCCAGACCCATCCTGGGACTGTTCCCAGGAGAAGCTGCTCTCTTTCCATGGAAAATGGAATGTTTAGGTTAAGCCCATTACTTTTAAACAGCTAAAGCCAGGTAAGATCAGTCCCCCTCTGAGTGCTTAGGCAATCAAATCGATGTGTTCCTGTTCTTTGGCCCAAAACACAACTTCCATCCAGGTTTACTGATCCCAGAGGAGACACTGCTGGAATGGAGTGTTCCTGTTCATGTTTAGCATGTTTTAGGCACCACAGAAAAGCCATCTGACTCGTGCAAGGTTCCCCATGCCGAGGTGCAGACATATCAGCTCTGTGATGATTCCATTTGAAAGGATTAATTCACTATTAACAAATGGATATTGCTCCAAGTGCACCTTTCCCACAGTTCTGGGAGAGGAGAAGAATGAGCCTGCCATTATCCCGTGTGCTGGAATATGCATTTATTTTCCCCTTTACAAGAACTAAATACATTGGGAATGCATCTTGTGGGCTGACATTTCCACACATTTGTATGTCTGTGTTCCTGCACCTTCCATTACTGAAAGCAATGGATTTAATTGGACTTGTCACTATCCATGATTCCTTCAGCAATGAGGGTATTTGCAGCACATTGCCTGGAAGAAACCACCACATTTAGGCAATTTTTTAGGGCTCAAGAAATTTTAGAACCCCATGGAAGGTGATTTGGAGGAAGAGAGAGAAAAAAGTGAAAGATTGTTGGTGATGTCTGAACCCCTTTTTCACTGCCTTTCACAACAGGCCACAGGTTGGATGTGCTGATGGACTTTTCCAAGCAGAAATATTGGCTGGAATTATGGTTTAGATCCCAGGAACCATGACTGATCACAGGGACTGTGGTCAGCCATCAGATTCCTCTTTTATTTAGGAAGTTTTACAAGCAAACATCACCTGTGGAGACCTTCAATGCAGGTACAGAGTGGTGGAGGTTGCTTGAGTTCAAAAGACTTCTCAGGACATTGTCACAAATATATAAAATGGGTCCATTGGCTTGGAAGGAACCTTAAAGATCACCTGGTCCCTACCTGTCCCTGTGGGCAGGGATGTGTCCTAAAGCCTCATGATTTATTATAAAACAGCAGAATGTGTTTCTCATTTTTAGTAAATTTACAGTTTTTTCATCATCATGACTGGGATTAAGGAGATGGGCAATTTAGATCTCCACGGAGTTAATACTCTGCTACAATGGCAGGCACTCATCTCTTCTGGTGACCAGGGACAGGGTCCAGGGAACGGCTGAAGCTGTGTCAGGAGAGGTTTAGGTTGGGTATCAGGGAAAGGTTCTTTCCCCAGAGGGTGTTTGAGCACTGGAACAGCTCCCCACGGAATGGTGACATTCCCAAAGCTGCCAGAGCTCCAGAAGTGTTTGGACAATGCTCTCAGGGATGCACAGGGTGGGATTGTTGGGGTGTTTGTGCAGGGTCAGGGGTGGGAATGGATGATCCTGGTGGGTCCCTTCCAGCTCAGGATATTCTGTGATTCCATGAACTGCCTCATTAATTCACAGCTCTTTGTGTAATCATGAAAACCACACACACAAATTGTACACTGAAGGCCAGGAACTTGTGAATACTTAATTTTAAGTATTTGAAGACCCAGAAACTGAGGCCCAAGGAATGTTTGCCACAAGAAAAAGTCAGAGGGTACCAGGCTATGCACAGAAACCAGTCCTGGATCCTCCTGCTCCAACCCATCAGCTCCTGTGAAATTTTCTCTGTCTGCAAGAAGGAACAGGTTGCCCAGGGAAGCTGTGGTTACCCCACCCCTGGAAGTGTCCCAGGCCAGGCTGGACAGGGTTTGGAACAACCTGAAAGAGTGGAAAGTGTCCCTGCCCATGGCAGAGGATGGCTTCCAACCCAAACCATGCCGGGATTCCACCATTCTAAAGGAGTTCACCTTTTCAAGGTTAACATTCTCATCCTTGCCATCTCACTCCCAACCAGGTAACCAGCAAACTCAAAACTTTACCTCTCCAACTTTCCCCCCTGACTCCCTTTCCCCGCTCCTTTCCGAGGCACATTTGGTATTTGTTTTGAATCCTGGCCGATTTTCAGTGCGCAAAACCTGATGCCGAGAGTTACTTGATATTCCGAAGGCGTTATTTTAAGATGAAACAATGTAAATTCTGCCTCGGATGGCAGATGGCTGGCAGTTCACTGTTTGGCAAACCAACTGGTGGGGTATGTTGGAAAGTCGGAGCAGCAGGTAGTACAGCTCAATTTGAAACGACCACAGATGCTCGGAGAAGCGCGGGGGAAGGGCGCAAGCTGGTCAGGAAATTAAGAACAGTAGTCAGAGCTCACAGGGGAAAAAAAAAAATTAAAGAAAGAAAAAAAGAAAAAAAAAATGAAAATGACAGTAATTAGCTGAAAGTTTTCTTCTCCCAGTCAGCACTTTTTGGATGGGAGTTAGCAGAGATGAGAGCGAGCGAGCGTTGTCGCGATTCAGGCGCTGAGGGCTCCTCTCGGAGCTGTGCCCTGAGGGCTTTAAAGCTCTGCACCAGTCACATCCCACCTGAGGGCTGGGGGTTATACAAGCCCTGTGCTGCTCTTTCCAGAGGGATCAACGTCATCCCTGCTGTCCAAGCTGGCCAGGTGCTTGCCCCTTGAAGCAGGCCTCGGGTGCATCCATCTGGGTGGACCAAGGATTAGGCTGGACTTGATCTGGAGATCTTTTCCAACCTTAACCATTGTGAACCAGTCACAAAATAGTTTGGGCTGGAAGAGACCTTAAGGTTCATCCAGTTCCACCCCCAGCCATGGGCAGGGACACCTCCCATTGTCCCAGGCTGCTCCAAGCCCTGTCCAGCCTGGCCTTGGACACTTCCAGGGATCCAGGGGCAGCCACAGCTTCTCTGGGAACCCTGTGCCAAGGCTTCATCACCCTCACAGGGAAGAATTCCTTCCTAATATCCAGTCTAAACCTACTTTCAGTTTAAAACTATTCCCCCTTGTCCTGTCATGCCAGATCCTTGTAAATAAGCTCCTTCTATTATTCTTGTGGGCTCCCTTCAGATACAGGAAGGTGAGATGGTGACTCCAAAGCTTTCTCTTCTGGAAGAACAATCCCAATTCCCTTAGTCTTTCCTCACAGCAGAGCTGCTCCATCCCTCTGATCATCCTGCTGCCTCCTCTGGACTTGCAGCTCCAGGTCCCTCCTGTGCTGGGCCCCAGTGCTGGAGGCAGCTCTGCAGGTGGGGTCTCACCTGAGTGGGCCAGAGGGGCAGAATCCCCTCCCTAGGATTCCCAGGGATTTCTGCTCCCATCATTTCCCACAGAGGGAGTCTGCCCTCCATCCCCTCGCCATCGGCACTGCTCTGCCCCAGGACAGGAGCTGGGCACCTGCTGCTGGCCTTTCCCAAACTGGTATTGCAGTGGGACGAGCAGCCCTTTGGAGGAGCCCAGCTTTCTGCACTTCCACACCTTTGGGAGCTCAGAGGAGCTATCTCACTGCGTGGTAGCTAAAAGCAGCTCTGCTGGATCCCGACACAAAGGGTGGGAGCTCTAAACCAGAACTTTGCTCCAAATGCAGAGGGAAATTTTGCACCTCCACAGCTCAGCTGACCCCGTGCCAAGGGCCAGCTGGCATGGGCTGGCCATGCCCATGAGCTTCTGTGCTCCAGAAATGGGTAGCAGCAACCAAACTGCCTTCTGGGAATGGTGTCTGGCAGGTGCCAGCTCCCAAAATGTGCTTGGGAAGGTCTGGGAAGTTCACCAGGGCCAAAACTATGCCAGGATCAGGCAGACAAGAACATCCCTGGAAGTGTTCAAGGCCAGGCTGGACAGGGCCTGCAGCAACCTGGGATAGTGGAAGGTGTCCCTGACCATGGCAGAGAATGGAACTGAATGATTTTTAAGGTCCTTTCCAACCCAGGCCATTCTATGATTCTGTGATTCAACAATTAAGGCTGGAAAAGACCTCCAAGGTCATTGAGTGGTTCCACCACTGCCCTGGGCAGCCTGTTCCAATGCCTGACCACGCCTTCAGTGAAGAAATTATTCCTAATATCCAATTTAATCCTCTCACAGTGCAACTGGAGACCATTTCATCCCACTTCTTCCCAGAGAGGGCAGGAAATCCACCTGTACACAGAGTGAAGCTCTTCTGTCAAAACTCCTGCAGGATCAGTTTGCTGTCAACCTTTAGTCTTGACCTCACCTCAACCTTCCCACAGCCCACTAAAACCAAGTGGTTTTGGACACACTCCTTGGTTCCTAACACCCTGCAGGAAGGAAGTAGCATTAGGGAAGAACAGCTCATTAAAAGGGAGCACGTTAATTAACTGATCACATGCTCCAAAACTCTGGATCCACCTTCATGTTTTCCTCCGTGATCACTTCCAGCCTGGATGCTTCCTCCAGGTATTTTTGAAGCATGCCCATGTTGCCTGCTGTGTGTCTCTGGGTGCTAACGAGCTCTCAGTGGTGTTCAGTTAAAGAAATTCCACTCTGAGCCAAGTGTAGTGAGGTTTTTTTTGCAATTAAGCAAGCAATGAAATCAGGAAATGCCACCTGCACGCTTCCCCCCGGCCCCCAGACAGCACACAAGGATCCTTCCATCTTGGAAAGGGCTTGGAGCAACCTGGTCTGGGGGAAGGTGTCCCTGCCCATGGCAGGGAACTGGAACTTGGTGGGCTTTAAAGCCCCTTCCAAGCCAAACCATTATGGAATTCTGCAATCTTGCCCAGATTTGTTTGTTTGGTTTGTTTATAAGGGTAGGCAGCACTCCTTCATGGATACTTACCCTGTTTAACATCACCTTCATCATCTTTAAATGATCTTTCTTCCCTCTAAGGTGTGGATTTCAATATTTCGGTGAGCAGCAATTGTGCAACACAAAGCCCTCCAATCCCTTTCTGCCGACAATTCATGGAAATTAAGCAGTTAAGCACAAAAGCAATATACCTGTGAATACACACAAATTGCAGACTGGCAGATGAGGTAATTAGATACAGAGTTAATTTATATAAAAAAAAAACCTCAGCAGAGCTGGATATTTCCTCAGCTGTACATTGGTATTCTACAACATTCACATGTAGAAGATTATATAGGAGTCCTGTATTACTTTGCTCACATCATGCTGGATTTTTTCTGAAAATTGTAGAAAATGTGTGTACAGAACAGTGGATTACTTGGGAACCTGTCTGCAATCAAGAAATTAAAGATCCCTGTAAACCAAAAGCAGGCAGAGGAAGCATTAAGGCTGCTTCGGAAAAGCAAGCCTGAAATGACTCCTGATTGTTGAGATGTTGGTGCGAGTTCTTGACAGTATTTATTGAGGGAATTTCATAGGCACCCCAAATTAGAGAGCCAGAAAAAGGGAAGATCATTGTTTAAGTGCTAGGGGGAAGGAATAATTCACAGGGCTCAGCTTCAGGACGAGGGGATTGATGATACCTCAACAGGCTGCAGAGAGAGGAGGTAATTCCAGGTGTCCAAGTCCCAGCCCTTCTCCTCCATTAACTCCAGCAGGAACAGAGAGAGCCCAGCTGGCTGAGTTACCCACCCATGTTTCCCTCATTTTTACCCTTTTTTTAAAGGGGTTTATTGCACCATATTGACCAGTAATAAACATCACAAGCATCACTACTCCCCATCCATCTGCACCACTGAGAACCTGAGAATTATTCCTACACACCCCCTTGCTTCCCACTGGCTACAAAATAAACCACTCCAGCCATCTCCCAGGTGTTGCATCACCTTTTAAAGGCTTTGTCTTAGGTCTAGCACTATTAAATTTCCTTTATGGGAGCTGGAAATAAACACAAAACCATTGCTGATAACATCTGTGAATGACACGAAGTTTGACATCATAATAAGTATTAAGGAGTGTGAGGTGGCCATAAAACCAGCTCAGATTCCTTAGTACATTAGGCTCAATCAGCAAACCCATATTTTAATATATGAGTGTATGTTCAGCTAGGAGAGCAGGAAAGCAGGGATGGAGAGAACAAAGGATTACATAATGGAAAATAGCATCTGAAAGTAATTTAGGGGTCACAGTAGCCAAAAAGCTTAGCACTAGGATGCCATTAGGATGCTGTGATGAAAAGCACTAATGCAATTCACGGACTTGTGCACAGCAGAGGAGGAGTGGGAGGAGAGAGTGACTTGGTTTTCATTTATGGCAGCATTGAGACTAATGCTGGAATACTAAATCCACTCCTGCCAACCACATTTTTAAAGGATCTCAAAAAAGTGGGGGTGCTGTAACAAAGGCCTACAGTAGGAATGGTAGGACTATCTTTGGAGAACCTGTCTTTGGTTTCCAGGTGACTTGAAATTCTGCATGTCCAGAAAATACAAATTATTTTGGAACCATAGAATGTTTTAGGTTGGAGGGGACCTTAAAATTCATCTCATTCCACTCCCTGCCATAGGCAGGGACACCTTCCACTACCCCAGGTCACTCCAAGCCCATCCAATCTGGCCTTGGACACTTCAGCTGTGATAAATTTTCCTCTAGCAAAAGGAAAAGTGTCTGATCTGTGCACACAGGCGAATTGATGACATTTTCTAAGATGAAAAAAATCCCAAACTCTGTTGGATGGGGTGAATGAAGAGCTGATCAGACCCAGAGCCTGGTACTTCATCAATATTTGACCATCAAAATTTGAGAGCAACAGTTAATGAGGCAAATGAAAAACTTAATGTTACGTGTACAAAGATGATTAGGATCCAATTATGGTCATCAAAAGAAACTGCCTTGGAAATGAATTCCTTAAATGTCCCGAGGAAACCAGGGAATGCTGCCATCCACTACACTGACATATGCTTGGGACTCATGGACTGAATTCCCTGATGCCCTTGAATGACAGATCACAGAATACCTTTTGAAATTGTTTGATGCCCAGGACTGGGCTCAGACACCTGAGTTCAGGTGCCCACAGGGACTGGGATCCCCACCTGGACATCCAGGGTCAGCAGATGCCACCCAGAGGGACCTGGCCCACAGGAATCTCATGGATTTAACAAGACCAAGTGCTGGTGCTGCACCTGAGTCAGGGCAACCCCTGGGATCAATCCAGGCTGGGGATGAGCAGAGGGAGCAGCCCTGGACTGGGAGTGCTGGTGGGTGAGAGCTGCACAGCCACTGACCCAGCCCAGAAACCCCCCTGGGCAGCAGGGGAGGGGGGATTCTGGATGGCTTCCCACTGCCAGAGGGGAGGGATGGATGGGATATTGGGAAGGAATTCTTCTCTGTGAGGGTGGGGAAGCCCTACTGTGGCTGCCCTACCCCTGGAAGTGAACTTGCAGACATGAGATACCCCTTCCAATTTTATAATAACTGTGTTTTTTATTGGCCCATTGCTACAATAATACATAATAAACTCAGAAATATCGTCAAGCCACATATTGTGCTAAGAAAACACTGGGGTTTGCCATGAACATCTGCCTGTTTTGGGTTTCATTAGGTGAGAAAGAAAATGGTTTATAAGAACAAGAGCATTTGCTTATCTTTCTGGGACCTGCACAAATCTGTCTTAAAAAAATATAAATTAAAATGGTTTGTCAGAAATCAGGTTCCCCCTTTTCACGCTGTCACCTTCAGCATAGAAAACAAATCCGTTAGGTTCCCTTCTTCCTTTTTTTTAGGATGTTTGCATTCAAAAGTGAAGAGAAGAAAACATAGAGGATTGGATTTTTCCCCCCCAATTATGAAAATCAACAGAGCACAGGCTTTGAAGAGGCAACTGCAATGACAGGATGACACCCTGGGACACTGGGAGTTGGCAAAGTTGTTTCCCAAGGGGCAAAGAAGTGAAGGAGGGGATGAAAAAAAAAAAAAAAAAAAAAGGCAGGAGTGGAAATTACCTAAACAGGATTAAGAGAATATTATTTTATTGGGAAAGGAATTATGGAATTCCAGAATGGTCTGAGTTGGAAAAGCTCATCCCCCATGGGCAGGGACACTTTACCCTACCCCAGGTTGCTCCAAGCCCCACAAATTTTCTGGTGGGAGAGGATGAACACCTTGTTTTCCTAAAACATTTCTGTTCCCTCTTGCTTTGAGATACACACAATAGAAAGGGCTGATCATCACCAAAATCTCATTATTTCTGTTGTCACTACTCAGGGTTCAGGGGTCTGTCCAGCTTCACTCCTATTTTAGGAGCAGGCTAAGAGGTTTCGCTCCTATTTTATTGCAATCTTGAGGCTCAGCCTCTGCCTTGAACACCTTCCCCCAAAAATATCACCCCCAAACCCATTATCCTTTGCACTGACATCTAAACCAGCACTAAGGGAAGTAAAAAGAAATTGCACTTGAGAAGGTTTTCAGAAGATAAAAGGATTTTTCTCCTGAGTCAAAGACAACACAAAGCTCTCCTTTGGAGAGACCCAGCCCAACCCCCTGTATGTCCAAAGTCCCCTGTGAGTGCCCAAAATGCAGATTTCCCTCTGCTGCAGCCCCCAGTGAAGGCTCCAACCCCACTGGTGCCACAAGTGAGAAGTGGTTCAGTACCACATGGGCAGGTGACACAGAAGTGATGTCCCCAGGACATAGGGCTCAGCTTCAATTTCAATTTCCAGACTCCTTGCAAACCCCAGGGAATGGATAAATTGCCTCTCCTGCTGCTACCCATGCCATGCACTTGCAAGAGATTTTTTTTCCTTGATTTACTCTATTAGAGAAATACAGAGTTTAAAAGTCCAGAGTCAGCACCTGGCTCTTGCAATTGGGCATTTATAACACACAGGCAATGGCCAGAAGCTACGAATTACTGATAAAAGTAGAGCTGGTAGGAAAATTCTTTCCTTTCCCCTAAAGAACTCAAATGAAATAAAACAGAAAAATCACATTTTAATCTATTCTTACCCCACTGATTTTTCTAACTGTCATGAAAAAACCCCAAAATCCAGATAATGGCTGTTTATACAGCACATACACACACCCGTATGTCAACACACATATACACAATCAACAGTCTTAAATGGATTTTTGAGAGGCTTCAGTATCCAAAGATAAAAAAAAAATCATCTTAATGAGACAATTTCCCTTAGTTAGAAAGCCACATTTTTGGTCAAAAAACAAAAAAGATTTCTGTGCAAAATTTCAGGGAAGTCTAATTTAGGGCTCTAATTTGCTGATGGTTAAAATCCCTTCTAGTCTCTTTTTTTCCTTGAAATCCAAGCTTCAGATGTAAAAGGGATAATAAGGCTTTTCTTTCAAGGAATATGCCTGGAGCTGAGAGCTTTAAATTTAAATCTCAGGAGCTGTAATGCTGCTCCATCCAAGAGGGGCTGGTGGTGACTGGAGCAGCACACATTTTGCATTTGTCCCAGTAGGATCCAGTGGGGACACCAATGCAGCATTTCTGCTGTGGCACAGGTAGGGAAAGAATGGGATACAGAGAGAAAATGCTGCAGATCCAGCCTGACTCCACCCCAGCACTCTCTGACTGAGAATAAGGAAGAAGAGAAGGATCCAGGGAGAGCTCAGAGCCCCTTCCAGGGCCTCAAGGGGCTCCAGGAGAGCTGGAGAGGGACTGGGGACAAGGGATGGAGGGACAGGAGCCAGGGAATGGCTTCCCACTGCCAGAGGGCAGGGATGGGTGGGATTTTGGGAAGGAATTGCTGGCTGTGAGGGTGGGGAGGCCCTGGCACAGGGTGCCCAGAGAAGCTGGGGCTGCCCCTGGATCCCTGGCAGTGCCCAAGGCCAGCCTGGGACAGTGGGAGTTGTCTCTGCCCATGGAAAGGGGTGGAATGAGATGATTTTAAGGTCTCTTCCCACCCAAACCATTCCATGGTTCTCTGATTGTGCCACATGATCCCAACAAAATAAAGCAGCTGCAAAGAGCTGCTCAGGTGTGAAGTCCAACTCCTCCAAGAGCTGTGGGGCCTCAGCCTGGCTGCAGCATCAATGGAGAGGAATCTCTGTCTGTGTTCCAGAAAATGCCTGAATTATGTTTGCATAAGGCTATGACAAACAGAATTAATATACAAAAGGTGAATGAAGTCGTGTCTCTGTGTCTCTGCCACCAAGTTGCAAAAGCAATCTGTTAAGAACACAAAAAACACAAAAGGAGAGGGGTGTTTTTGTTTGGTTGGTTGGTTTTTTGGGGGGTTTTTTTGGTGTGGTTTTTGTGGTTTTTTTTTGTTTTTGTTTTTTGTTGTTGTTGTTGTTGTTGTTGGTTTTTGTTTGTTTGTTTGTTTGTTTGGGGGGTTTTTTTGGTTTTGTTTTGTTTTGTTTTGTTTTGTTTTTGCAATTACAGCTTTTATTTTTAACCCTAGGAATGAAAACAGTTCACATCTCTTCCTGTATGGACTGCCCAGGCACAGGAGTACTCACTCCTTCTCAGACAAGAACTCAGTCCACATTCTTTTTGTTCTGTCTGTGGAAACTTCTGGGTTGTTGATAATGTGAGAGCAGTGTAGGAAAATAAAAGGTATTAATGCATCTCTTTCTATCTGGAAAGACATAAAGCCAACCATGTTCCCTCTCTCCACAAAGAACCCCCCTGGAAAGCTCTGGGTTTTTATATTTCTATGTATATACTCTTGAGAAATAAAGTAGACACAAATGCATTTTCAGAGACTTTTGGACTCGGTGTCACGAAATCAAAGTGAGAATGATTTCAATAACACCACCCAAAGCCTTCTCATTGTGGTGGCAGGGAACCATCCCTTGTTAAAGGACTTACAGGGAGCTGAGCACCTTATTTAGACACCATTGTAAATGAAGACAATGCATTTATTTCATTGCTATGGTTACTAAATCAACTCTGAAGTATAGAAATATGGTGTGCAAGGGAAAAAAAGGATGAAGGAAAATAAATGATACCCTGCTTTAGAAATGCAGAGGGAAGATCAAACAAACAGGCTGCACAGTTTAAGAAACAATTAATTATTAGAACTTTCACAACACATTTGATATGATCTCATTGTGAGCTGATTGCAGCCATTCTTACCCCAGAGTTATCTCATCTCCTCACTTGTACCCATCTCATCTTTTGTACTGCTGCTGCTGTGGGAAAAGCTGCTGCTGCTGCTTTTTTTTTTCTGAGAGCTGGGGAAAATGAGGAATCACTGCAATCCTAAAGCTCTGTGGGGAGGTTCCTCCTGGGATGGGCTGGGACAGACCAGCTCCTCCTCTCTGGCATCTCCACGGGATCTCTTTGGCACAAATGGGCTCCTGGTTGGGCTGAAGGGCAGCCCAGGCTCCTCTCAAATGTCTGGGCATAACTCCAAGTGTTTCCTGGGGGATTGCTCAAATCACAGGATCATGGAATGGTTTGGGTGGGAAGGGACCTTAAAGTTCATCCTATTCCACTCCCTGCCATGGGCAGGGACACCTCCCACTGTCCCAGGCTGGCCTTGGGCACTGCCAGGGATCCAGGGGCAGCCACAGCAACTCTGGGCACCCTGTGCCAGGGCCTCCCCACCCTCACAGCCAGGAATTCCTTCCCAATATCCCATCCATCCCTGCCCTCTGGCACTGGGAAGCCATTCCCTGGGTCCTGTCCCTCCAGCCCTTGTCCCCAGTCCCTCTCCAGCTCTCCTGGAGCCCCTTTAGGTACTGAAAATGCAGAAGCTCACAGGGCCAGTGGGTCAGAGCTTTCTCCCAGTGACACATTCACAGCACCCAGAGTTCTCCATCCAGCCTGGGCACAGCTGACAAGGGATTCCTGCCCAGCAGGCCTGGTTTGGACTCTTCCCCACCAGGGGAGCAGATCTAGGCCAGAGAGGGGACCCAAAAGTACCGAGATGAGATGAGTAACTGTTGCAACAGGACATGAAAAGAAGGACACGGTTTCACCACAATCCAGAGAACAGCAGCAGCCCCCAAAAAAGGGCCTCATTTATTATGGATACACAATTTATAGGGTTTGCAAAGTGAGAGAGGATTGGAAGATGAAATCCCACCTCTCAACCAGACTGGTGAAGTGACCAGTCCATCAGTTTTCCTTCTCCAAGAAGGAATGGAAACAAAGCTGGTGTTTTTAGTACAATGTGTGAGAAAATCTGACTCGAGCATATAAACTTTTCAGAAGGCTTTCAAAAACAGGGCGACAAGTAACCAACCAAAATGGTCAACATCACACTTCAACACTTGGAAATGCTGCAAAGCTGTACTTTTTGTATTGTTTAATCAAGGTGTTTAAAAAGGTTTCTGAACAAAAATTTTAAAAACTACTGGCCAAGACTATAAACCCCTCCTTTCTTTAATGGCACACAATCAACAATTTAATTCTCCTCACTGACCCACTGGAACATCGCTGGCTCCAGAGCTGCCAGTCAAATTCTATTTGGTTCTCAGGACCCTCATCAGAACAATTCCAAATTCGAGGCTAAAAATGCTGCAGTCAAACTCCTGGGCAAAGTGGGTGGGAGGCACAGGGATGACACTCTGAGACAGGATGTACAGAAGGCAGGATTAATCCTCCTGACACTCTGCTGCCGAGCAAATCCAAACAAATTCAGGACAGCAGTTGCAGGAACAGCCTCTCTCTCATTTAGGCAAAGCCAACCACTCAGGCCACTGTGTGCACTTGGCACGCTGAGAAATCTCTTTACCACAGCCAATTAGGAAGAGATCTGATTAATTAGGACTTCTTCATCCCTCTTTTCTGACCAACACGTAGCACTGGATTATTTAGCGCGTTCAACGGGGTTGTTCAGCTACGCTGCCTCAAAGAAGAGCTCTTGTGGGGCCACTGAATAGAGCCAAGAAGATCCAGATGGAATGAAAGCATTTCAATGACTGCTGCTCCCACACAGCCCTGTGCAGGAGCACAGCTGTGCCCCAGCCATGGCTGGGAAGGAGGACAGGCTGGCTCTACCCTGTCACTTAATACGGTGCCACAGCTCCATGAACAGCACTGGCATCGCTCCATGGTGCTGGCACAGCCTGTGGCAGTCACTGTCCCCTTCAGATTCCAGAGGAACGTGTCTGAAATTCCCCCAAGTGACTGAGGAGCCTGGGCTTTGCTCAGTTCATTGGGACTGAGCCTATTCACCCTCTGAGGGTCTGTAGAAAGGCCACTTCCTACTCTGAAAGGTGAGAAAAGAGGAAAGGATGGAATCAGACTGATAACAAGGACAAGAGACTGAATAAAAGTCCTTATTTTATTCTCTGCCACAAGATGAAGTCACCAAACAGAGACCAGAAAGAAGGCAAGTGCAGATCTATGAAAATAACCTTGTTGTATCCCCTACAGCCCCTGGGATCTCTGCTCCCAGAAATCAGCAGTTCCAAAGTCTCCCCAGGAAAGCACAAGTGAGCATCTCAGTGAAAAACAAATTGAAAACCACTTTGCCGAGGTATTTCTGTCTGACTGAGCGTTGCACCAAACCATGTAATTTCCATGAAATGGAAAATAACTGCCTGGTGACTTGCAGTGAGGAAAAGTGTGGAGAGCAAATTGCAGGAACCAGTGGTCCTGGTGGATGAGGCACAACGTGCTCAGGAGCTGGGAGCTGTGCTGGGTCAGACTTTGGTGGGCTTGGGAAGCTTTATATGTCTTTGTGACACCTGGGAACATGGTTTAGTGGTGAACGCAGTGCTGCTGGGTCAATGCTTGGATTTGGTGATCTTGGAGGTCTTTTCCAGCTTTAAAGACTCAGTGATTGTCTGCTCCAGGAAACGCAAGGTCAAGAGCTGTGATGAGCACTCAGATCTCTTTCAGTAAAATCTGTGAATCTCATCTCCATCTTTGCTAAGCCTTGTTGCGAAGTTGCTGCAGTTGCTCTGAAAAGAAGCCATAAAGTGAGAATAAAAAGCTCATGGAATCACAGAATATCCTGAAGGGACTCACAAGGATCACCCAGTCCAACTCCTGGCCCTGCCCAGGACACCCCAACAATGCCACTCTGGGCCTGAGAGCATTGTCCAAATGCTCCTGGACAACCTGGCAGCCTTGGTGCTGTGCCCATTCCCTGGGGAGCCTGTTCAGTGCCTCACACCCTCTGGGGGAAGAACCTTTTCCTAAAATCCCTGCCTCAGCTTCATGCCATTCCCTTGCTCCCAAAGAGCTTAAGTAAAGGCAGGCAATATGAAAAGCATCAGAATCCAGAATTTCATTGGCACCCAAAATCCAAAGAGTCAAACTGAAGCATCACGAGACTGAAGGGAGAAGAGCAACGCTACAGAGAAAAAAACCGGTGCAACTTTGAAACCACTTTCAGTGGAAGCTGACAGAGAATCACCCTGTCCTAGAGAAAAAGCAATGTGAAAAATCAGCCATTAGAGCCTGAAAGCCACCCATTATTGTGCTTAAATGAGCACAAACCCGAGCGTCTCCTCCTGGAGGTGGCCCAAAGGAGCAGCCAACAAGTGCATGGAGAAAATTCCAAAGACTCAGGCACAAAGTACTGAAAAGAGAGGTTTCTTTGGAAGGTAAACTCGCTCTCCCAAAGGGGATGAGTAAGCAGTCATTTCCCTCGCAGGCAAATGAAAGCTTTCAAAGATGTCATTCACAAAACTGCCCTTAATGGGAGAGCAGAGTGACTGAATCCAGGCAGGAAATGAAGAAACGGAGCAGGGACGGTCATTTTGATGAGGAGACTCAAAGAGAAGAGAAAAAGGAAACAAGGGGCTGTGCAGTGCTGTTATCTCCTTTGAATGGGTCGCATTAATAGGAGTCATTTAAGAGAGTGATGAAAAGAATGGGAATCTTTAAATAAAACACAACTTTTTCAAAGGCATAACTCAGAGTTTCTGAATTTCTCTTTCCAAATAGGCCCAAATACATCCCAGCAGGACAGACAAGCTTATGCTGTATGGATTATCCAGTGACAGGGGTATTGTCATGGAAACATGAGCTTTGCTCAGAAGTGATCACTAACACCTGCTCTCCCTTCATATCTTAATAATAGATTTTTTTAACTTTTTTTTTTATTATTTTTATTAAATCAGTGACAGACTATGGGCCCAAATCTTCTCCTATCTTCTAGATGGATTTCATCCTGGATTTCAGCTGGTTTGTTTCTCATTCACAGCCTGACTGCAGCAGTGGCCCGTGGGCACAGCCACAACTCACAGGAAAAACTGGCCTGGTTCAGGAAGGAGACAGAGCATCCCATCCTTTGCATGGGTGGACACAACATTCTAGTCTAAGAGCCAGTGCACACATGACAGATGTGAAGAATACAACTCACCCCTCAGGACACCTAATAAAATAAATGAAATGGGATTCTCCTCCAGGAACCTTGCACTTGGCCATTTCTAGGAAGACATGCAGATGTGGCCCTCGGGGACACGGCTCAGTGCTGGCCTTGGAGGTGCTGGGGGAATGATTGGACTTGGTGACCCTGGAGGGCTTTTCCAACCTGAGTTATTCTGTGGTGAATTCACAAAGTTATACAGGTCTGTGAGTGGAGCCTGGTGACTTTGGATTGTCTCTAAATCTGTGCAGGCTTAGAACTGGCTCTTCCCCACTTCTAGGGCCCAGCCAGCCATCGCTGCAACCCCTGGCAGGCACGGGACTGGGAGAGAAGAAGGCAGAACCCACAAAAATGTAAACAGGGAAGGCAGGAAGAGGAAAGTCTGGAGACATTTGGGTGAGAAATGTATAAAGTCTGCCAGGCTGGTAAGTGAAGCAGATTTCACAGAATCATGGAATGGTTTGGGTTGGAAAGGATCTTAAAGATCATCCTGTTCCACCTCCTGCCATGGGCAGAGACACCTCCCACTGTCCCAGGCTGCTCCAAGCCCTGTCCAGCCTGGCCTTGGGCACTGCCAGGGATCCAGGGGCAGCCCCAGCTTCTCTGGGCACCCTGTGCCAGGGCCTCCCCACCCTCACAGGGAAGAAGAAGAATCATTCAGGCTGGAAAACACCTTTAAGATGAAATCAGAGCCTTTCACTACAGCTTGCTTCTTCCAAAGTTTTCTATGAAACGCTACAAAATCCTCTTACTGAGTGGGAACATCAATGACTTCCACCCGTGCAGGCCCAGAAAAACTGAGCTCAGATTTATTTCTCAGTTGCATCTGTGTAGCTGCACCCTCCAGATGCATTATTAAAAAATGCAGGGAAACTGTTCAGCTCAATCATTTTGCACACTAAATAGTTGGGACGGTGGGTGTTGTTGTTTTAATGGCACACGAGCACCCTGAAGGCTGCTGGAATGGGAACTGACGAGCTTGGAACAGAGTTTTACAACAGTGCAACATTAAGGGGCAGAGTTAATTTTTAAAAAGAGTCAAATCTCTAGTCCACCACCCTTTTCTTCCTCCCTCCACCCCCAGCCCCCCAAACCCCGGGTCTGGCGGTTGTTCTGATCCCTGGAGTTTGCTGCATGTTTGATTCACAGGCTGCAGCATGGCTGCACCAGATGGCCCCGAGTTAATGAACACAAACTCATCACTTTTACTCACGAGGGAAATGTGCAGCTCAATCTGACTTGTACTCGACAACTAAAAATATTTGAGTATTTTTAGTGAGCATTTTACTGTTACAAAATGGCATTTGAGGAAAGCAGTAAAAGAACACAACCTACCCAACAAATGGACTTGCACAGAAGAAGAGCAGCTCTGCTGCCTTTCGCCCTTCTCATCCCAGCTAACACATTCCCAAACCTTCCCAAACTGGGAGCAGCACAGCAAAAAAGCTGTAAGAGCTGGGCCTCCCCAGGCACCATTTGCAGAAAGTCTCCTGGGTTTGCTGAAAGCAGGATTGGGATCTGAGTTTGTTACCACAGCAGGTAGGAAAGGATTTGGGTCGTAATCTCAGCATAAAACGAAGGGAATGCCTGGAAAATCCCAGAGCTGTGATTATTTACTCTGGGTATTGATCTGTCTGCTCAAGCTCACTGTGATCATGGAATCCTGGAATGGTGTAGGTTGGAAGGGACCTTAAAGCTCATCCCATTCCAGCCCCCACCCATGGGCACGGACACCTCCCAGATTCCCAGAGAAGTGCACAAGATGTAACTCCATGAGAACATGAAACACATGCAAAAACCAGCATTACGCTGCTGTGATATCCAGAAGATTTTTCTCCAAGGAACCAAGAGATGCTTGTTAAAGGATGGAACCCAAATCTCTCAGTCTACAGCCCAAAAGGGGATTAATTGTCTCCCTTGGAGTCAGCAGGCACAAATTCAGGATGGCAAACCCGTGGCAGGAGCCAGATTTCCAGAATTTAAAGGAATATTGGTTTCACTTTTTACTCAAAAAGCTGTTTAGGTATACCAGCAATTTAATGGAATTGTAGCTGGAATGTGATGTCCTGACTACCCTCAAGCATTTGATTTTACATAGAATTTTTTTGGTTTGGAAAAGCCCTCAGAGATGACCAAGTCCAACCATTCCCAGCACTGCCAAGGCCACCACTGGCCCATATCCACATGGCCTTCAAATCCCTCCAGGGATGGGGACTCCAGCACTGCCCTTGGAAAACCTTTTTGGGAAAGAAATTATTCCTAATATCCAATCTAAACCCCCCTGGTGCAACTTGAGGCCATTTCCTCATTGTCCTGTGTGATGGATTCACCCTCCCTCTCTCAGGATCTCTGTTTTTTCTCACATACACAAATCAAATAATTCTAAAATTTGCTTTAATACAAAGCAAAAGCAAGCACAGAAACCTTGATTACCTTGGTATTTTCTAAGAAACAGAATTCGCTTCCTGATTTGCCCCACACAAAGTCTACAAAGTATAATAGAAATATTGGAAATAAATCTGGTTTAGCCATCTGAGGGAGTCAAAATGCAATTTAGAACGAAATACTAATTATGACTTCACCACTCTAATCAGTCCTGTTGATATGCACTGGGATGCAGTGAAGAACAACCTGGACACATCCTCTGTTTGGAATCCTTTCATTCAGATTCCTCTAAAGACCCAAATGGCTCTAGGAAGTGCTTCATTATCTCATTTATCTCTCATCCAATACAAACTTTCTGATGCCCTAGCTGTTCACTGTCCCCATCCTTTTCAACTGGATATAAATACAGAATCCAAGAGGTCTTTCAGCAGGGACCATCTATCACCTAGGACAGCACAGAGGGGTAGGACAAGGGGGAATGGCTTTAAACTAAAAAAAAGGAGAGATTTAGATGGGATATTGGGAAGGAATCCTTCCCTATGAGGGAGGCCCTGGCACAGGGTGCCCAGAGAAGCTGTGGCTGTCCCTGGATCCCTGGGGAGTGTCCAAGGCCAGGTTGGACAGGGCTTGGAGCAACCTGGGATAGTGGAAGGTGTCCCTGCCCATGGCAGGGGTTGGAATGAGATGATCTTTACAGTCCTTTTCAACCCAAACCATTCCACAATTTGATAAAGTTACCAAAATTTCCCACAGAACAATTTCAGCTCCTCACAGAACAGGATTGCTCTGCAGTGCTGGGCTGGGGTTTCTGCCATCAGAAAAACTCAGCACATGTTTCTAAGGCAGATTTCCCTGTTGACCTTCTCATTCTTTCCTTACTTACCCCCACTTTTAAACACAAGCTGAGGCAAAAAACGATATTTTAGCCTATGCCCATGCACCATTAAAAATAGGCATGCAGCACTTCCCATGCATAATTCATTCTTCCTGTATTTCCAGTCAAGACGTCTTCACTTAGCAAGTGCAAAGTGACAATTCTTGCAGATTTGGGAAATAATCCTTTACATCTGTTACAAGCTAGCAGACACCATTTGGCAAGTGTTAAAAAATACCATATAGGACCAGGACTGGGGTGTCTGTTTGGTTAGGAGCACTCATGGTCTAAAGTCTGTAGGAAAAAAAAAGACATGGCTTGAATGTTCTTTCCTTCTAGCAGATATATTCCAATTTTCCAGCCATTTATCTCTCTTTGTGTGTTACATCCTCCTTATTCCTCACCCTATTTCTTATTTATCACAGAATATCCTGAGTCAGAAGGGACTCACAAAGATCATCAAGTCCAAATCCTGGCTCTGTACAGGGCACCCCCAAGGGTCCCACCACGTGCCCGAGAGCATCGTTTCACTGGCTTCTCTTGTTTTGCAAATTTAGTTTGGGGTTTTTTGGGTTTTTTGGTTTGTTTTGTTGTTTTGTTGTTGTTGTTGTTGTTGGGGTTTTTTTGTTTGTTTGTTTGGTAGGTTTGGTTTGGTTTGATTGGGGTTTTTTGTTTTTTGGGGGGGGGGTTGGGTTTTTTTGGTTTT
>VZTR01000997.1:2715-50788 GCA_013400775.1 Chaetops frenatus | reverse complement strand
GGGGTGTTTTTTTTTTTTGTTTGTTTTGGTTTTTTTTTCTTTTTTTTTTTTTTTTTTTTTAGTTTTTAGTTTTTCATGCCGACCTTTCAGCCACCTTTTTTTACGCCAGACCCAGAACAAGCTTCAGCTCCTGCCGGGGCTCTCTGCTCACACAGCCCAACCCCCGTGGGCCTCTCCCCGTCTCCATTCCCTCTCTCTCCGCCTTTCCCCACCAGCCCACGCTTTTCCATCAGCCCAGCCAGACTCTACCCCTGCCTTCACTTCCCCATCTCCCTAATTTAGCTCTGCTTTTAAGTCTCATTAGCCCTGCCTCACCAGCGTCAGGAGCAGCGCTGGCACAACAAAAGGAGGGAGGGCAGGGCGAGGAGCATCTCCCTGCATCCTAATGCTGCTCTAATACCACTGCCCAAACACCCCGAGCCTGTGCCGGCAGCCTGCGGCCTCGGCAGGAGCTGGGAATGGGATCCGGGAGCACGGGAGCAGTTGAGATGATGGGTGAATGCCCACATCTCAGCCAGGTTTGCTTGAGATGATGGGTGGATGCCCATATTTCAGCCAGGTTTGTTTGAGATGATGGGTGAATGCCCACATCTCAGCCAGGTTTGCTTGAGATGATGGGTGAATGCCCACATCTCAGCCAGGTTTGCTTGAGATGATGGGTGAATGCCCACATCTCAGCCAGGTTTGCCATCACGGTAACACCGCCCAGCCGCGTCTCTTCTCCCCGTGCCTCATTTGGATGTTTTCTCCTACTCTACCACCACCCTTTGCTCCCCGCGCTTAAATTGCCTCCATTTGCATTCCAGCCCTCTGTTGGAAGCAGCGAGAGGAGCGGTGCCATCGGCACAGCTAAATAAAGCAATATCTATTTAATTAAAATGATGCTGAGGCGGCAGCCGGGCTCACGCTCCGCCTCTGCTGCCGCCAAAGACGGGTCAGCAAAAACGTCCCCGGTGCTCCGGGGACCCGATCCCGCCACCTCATCTGAAACTGCAAAGCTCCTTGAGCATCCTCCGAGGCTCCCCCTCGGAAAGAGCTCGGGACTTGCAAGCGCTGCCTCGGGCATGGCTGGAGGGGAGCCGGAGCACGCAGGGACCGGCAGAGCCTCGGCTGCGCTGCCCAAGGAGGAATTGGCTTTTATTGGTGTCGTGCTGGCAGAACAGCTGGGGAAAACACAGACCCAGAGTCACAGCCAGGCAGGTTCTGAGAAGTGACATTTAATCACGGAATCACAGGGTGGTTTTGGGTTGAAAGGGATCGTAAAGATCAGCTGGTTCCAACCCTCTGCCACGGGCAGGGACAGCTCCCACTAGAGAAGGTGAGAGAGGCAGGAAAGCAGTTCTGAGTTTATTTCAACTTTCAGAGGTGAGACTATAAAATATCTGGCGTTTTTCAAACAAGGGAGGGGAAAAGGCCACTCTCAACCTGTCCTTTTTCAGGCTGTATTTGAGGAACTTTTGACAATCTGGATGAAGCATATTGATTTTTCCGTTTGTGGTTTTGATGGGAATTCAATTGCAAAGCACTGTAAACAGGGGTTTGAAGTTTGGCTGCAGTGTGTTCCAAAGGAAAACTGTGAAAAAAGGGTTAAAAAAAACCCCCAAACACCCAAGGATTTTTTTTTCTTATCTCCCATCTCCTGGAGTTTGAAATCCCAAGTATTTTATTCACTGCCTACAGACAGACACCATATTTTGTCAGTTTAGTTCATCATGAAAGCTGCTGACGATTAATTTTTCATTTTTTATTTTCCTCCTTTTTATGGGATTGGAAATGGTCAGAAGGATTTACATCAGCAACACTTCAATAAACTGAAAAAGGAGGTAACACTCCAGCCTTCTCTTTTAGGGTTGATTTGCTTAATGTGAAACATTGGGAAAAAAAAAAAATCCAACACTTCTGAAGTTGTTCCATGAACCCATCTCGGGTTCAAATATTCCTTATTGTTTCTAGATCAAAAAAAATGCCAAAGAAAAGCCTGGAGAAGGAAGGAGTGACAGGGTGGGATGGCACGTGGAGGGATCTTTTTAACAGCAACCAGGAAAGAGTGACACATCCCCCAGATTTCCTCTACCTGTTTTTCAGGGAAAAATACCTGCACGAGGCTTTGGTGGTGTCACTGCATGAACTTGCCAGTGTGTGAAATGAGCTTTTAATTTAGTTCTGGCCCAGAATGTGAGTTTTTTCCCAAACTTCTCCCACTAGCTGCAGTCCTTATCAGAGCAGGGCTGCCAATGGGAATGTGCTCTCCCAGAATTAGAGCCCAAGCTCAATAAAAACCTGAGCTGAGGGATAACACAGCTGCCTGTTCATTTAGTGACAACTCTACATATTTTCCTTTCTCATCTGGAAGAGTTTCCAGTTTGGGATGCTGGTTAAATGTTCCTTTTATCTGCAAAGCTTCCAACAAACCTGGATGTCTTTCTGCATTTCCCTTGTAATACAGAGATAGAATTATGGAATCAGGGAATGGTTTGGGATGGAAAGCACCCGAAAAGTTCATCCCATTCCACCCCCTGCCATGGGCAGGGACATCTTCCACTGTCCCAGGTTGTTCCAAGCCTTGTCCAACCTGGCCTTGGACACTTCCAGGGATGAGGCTTCTCTGGGAAACCATTCCAGTGCTTCCCCACCTTTGTCAGCACCAGGAGATTTGATCTTTCACCTTCCCAATGCCCAGGAGAAAAGAGTTCTTTTGTGATAGGTCTGAGGAGGATCTCAGCAAAACGAAAATATTTTCATCTGACAGTACCACCCTTTTTTCTCAACTTTCCAGAAAAGTTCCTGGCAAAGTTCTCCATGGAAATAATATTAATTAAACAGATCGATCGGGGGATGCAGCGTTTCCCCCTCTCTCTCTAAGCTGTGCACAAAATAACATCGTGTCCCTCACAGCCTAATGGTGGCACCTGGAAATGGAATTCCATTATCAGTGCAGTGTCAGGATGAGAAAGCCATCACATGGCTGGCAGTCCCAGGATGATGGTGTCTGTCCCCACAGAATAATTGATTTATTTTGGGAATAATTAATAATTGAATTATTTTGGGAATAATAAACATTCTATGTAGGAAAACACGAAGCCAGAAGAAGTTTGGTCATCCCACAGAGCTTGTGACAGATGGCAATTCCAGCTCTACACTCAATGCAATAATTAACCTCGTAGGTTAAGAAAAGTCAAAGTGCATTTGCAATCCAGTTCTCCACATCAGGGATATGCTGGAATGTTCAGCAGTGTTTTCAGATACTCTGAGCACCTGAACTAAATATGGTTCCTGACAGAAAAGCTTTACTCCTGCAGCAGACACCATGGGCCACCAATATCTAGGATTTACTTGATATCTTTAGCAAAATGGAGCCTGAAATTGGAAAACAGTATCTGTTCAAAAGACCTAAAACCTCTTTTGCATCCATCCACAGACTATCATTTTACTCCATGAATACAGCTCTTTTTATCCTATTTATTCAATACCTGAAAAGGCTAATTTCAGTCTTTTAGCTGCTTGTGATCTGTATTCCCTCTGAATTCAGTGGTGGAAATAAATTCTACATCTATCATTTGTTGGTTGGACTTTCTGTTTATGTTACTGCTTATAATTTCCAGTAATATTTTTACACTGGAAATGGTAAAATTAAATTTAAAAAATAAATACATCTATGGGTGATTGTGTATAAAATATGATCTGCTGGAGTGAGTCCATAGGATGCCATGAAATGCTCCAAGGGCTGGAGCCCCTCTGCTCTGGAGCCAGGCTGGGAGAGCTGGGAATACCCAGCCTGGAAAAGGGGAGCTTTCAGGGAGACCCTGGAGTTCTCCCTGGCCACAGAATTTGTGGATTTTTTTTTTTTTGTACATCAACTCTTTTCAGTCCATCTGACTGCTGGTCTGAATCAACATCTGATTTGTGATGCTGCACAAACAGCTGGGAAGAGTGGGACACACAAAACATAGGGCCCAGGAAACTGAATATTGATCAACAAAGTAATGGTTCCCCCAATTAATCTATAAATTCATAAAGGCCAGGCACAGGATGCAGTACAATGGCTTAATGCAGCCCCAGGTCTTTTAAAATAGGAAAAAAATGAGGAGAAATGAGTTCATAAATAGTAGCACTTTGTAGTGATGGGGCCAAAGGTCTGGAAAACCTCCTCTCATGTTATCCAGTTTGGTTTCCTGCCACTGGAAGCCCACATCCATCCTTTTATGAACTTTGCATGCCCTGTTGCATAAATTGTCAGATTTCTCACCTCTTCTATTCTGTTTGGGCAGCTGTCCCTGAACCCAGCTCCTCCAATGATTATAAAACATCTGATTTCCAATCCTAAACATAAAGAATGGACAATTGATGCCCACCTGGATTTGTGCTCAAGTTGTTCTTCACCCTAAACAGCTTTTTCACCTTCTCCTGAAATTTCTTGTTTGCTATTTCTGAGAGAAAAATTCTCTTTCCTTGCTCAGTTTGTTTGCTGGATAACAAATCAGTCTTTTTGTAGTCAAGGAATTGCTGGCTGTGAGGGTGGGGAGGCCCTGGAATAGAATTCCCAGAGAAGCTGGGGCTGCCCCTGGATCCCTGGCAGTGCCCAAGGCCAGGCTGGATGGGGTTTGGAGCAGCCTGGGACAGTGGGAGGTGTCCCTGCCCATGGCAGGGGGTGGAATGGGATGAGTTTTAGACTTCCAGTCTAAACCATTCTGGGATTCTAAGATAATTATTGCCAGTTAAGGCTTCACTAAAGGGGTAACACTGGGCTTTCTCCACTCTGTGCATGATGTTACAAAACCACACTGCAAACGAAACCTGCTGACCATGATATATTTTGTGTTTTTATGCTCACAGATTGAATTATTTCATTTTTGTCTTTTCTACCGTGGGCAAATTCCAAAAGGAGAAGTTGAAATGGAAAAACACTCTGTGGAGCTTTTTTTTTTTTTTTTTCCCCTGCAGGCTGCATTTTTCCATTGACCCAGCAGCATTAATAAACATTGCAGAGCTTTCTGAGGGGAAGATTTCCCATCCCCTCTGTGCTCTACCTCATTACCTTTTCATTTTGTTTTGTTTGCTTCTTCCTGTCAGGATAAACACGAGGCACTGTCAGGCAAACAGCAGGTCAGGGGATGACATTTTTTAATGTTCACAGAACAACCTGACCTCCTGCTCACAGCCACTAAAAGGAAAATAAGGAAACCCCCTGTTTTAAGTCCTAAATGCTAACGAGGTTCTCTATTTGATTTGTTTCTCCTTCCCAGCAAGGCTAATTTCAAATTGAACCACTGACTCAATTAGCAAAATGTTGAATTTGGTGAGACTTCGTATAATAAAATGTCCCAGTAACAAAAAGGAAGCCAGCAATGGTTTGGTGCCAGTAACTAAATCCACTTTAATGGGCTATTTTAATTAAACAAATGAAATTAATGATGGCCCCTGCACAAAGATGAATTACACTATTTAATAGATCATTGCTAGGTGCTAATCACTTTTTTAATATTATCTTCTAGCATTGATCCACACGTAGACACATAAGTCATAAGAAAGAAAAACAAACTGGTGCAAAAGTGCCAAAAACCAGAAAATGTGGGATGATCTTAGTTACAAAAATATAATTTTCACTTGAGGTTATGGCTATTATGGACCATTATGGGACAATGGCAACGAGGTGGAGTCTATGGTGCCCTCTCTAAGTGAGGGGTTCAGGTGGGATATCAGGGGGGAATTTCATCATGGAAAGGGTTGGTAAACATTGGAAGGGTTTGCCCAGGGAGCCATCCTGGAGGTGTCCAAGGAAGGCCTGGAGGTGGCACTCAGAGCTCTGGGCTGGGTGACAAATTGGGGATCAGCCACAGGTTGGACTCAATGACCTTGAAGGTCTTTTCCAACCTCAGTGATTCTCTGAGGGGGAGGACCCAGATAACTTTATCATCTTTTAAGGAGATCTAACTTTATTTTTTGGCTACATTTAGGAGGCCAGGGTAGGATTTAAAGGTTGGAACTGATGATGTTGGAGGTCTTTTCTGACCTAAATGGTTCCGTGATTCTGTGTGTCATTTTACCCAACGTGACACCTCGAGGGATTCAAGTCAGAGCTGAGTCAGTTTAGAGGCTGTGAAACCTTTCTGTTCACAGAAAAAAGAAAGGAAAAAAAGGTGTTTATAAGGACTGCTTATGATAAATAGAAACTGAATGCCCTTAAGGATGGCTGGGATTTCCATGCAACTGGAAGAGGGTCCATAAACCAGATGGGAACATGAGCAAGACTGAGGGTAGAACAGGCAGACAAGCAGCCCCTCAAATTTGGGAGACAACCATAAATACTAAGGATCATGGTAAAAGCTCTTCTTGTGCCACAGTCTTCCACAAAAAAACCCAACTTGCCTATTTTTCCATTAAAAAATCCAATTTGGGCTGTTTTAGAACAGCACCAGAGCTCCACAGACATCAGATTCCAACTGATTTTAGAGGATTTATCATGTCATTGACAACTACTTAGGCTGAGGGGATCTGAGGTCTGGCTTGCTGATAAAGACTCCAGGAAAGATTATATGGGATTAAATGGGAATAAGTGACAAAACGGAATGAAAAAAAAAAAGATGCAAGGTGCAAACACAGCTGGATAACAGAATCATACAAAGTGCAGCAGGAATGCTGAAGATGTAAAATATTCTTCACATGAAACAAAATGCTTGGCCTTAGCATCCTGACATTCCAAGGCTTACAGGAAATGGAATAAAAACCATTTTTCAATGAAAAGAAATAAAAGAAGCATGGACCCAAAAAGGACTTGTTCATCTGCCATAAAGAGAGCTCTTCAGAGCTCTCTAAAGTACATCCAGCACTAAATTCCCCTTGTCCAGGCAGGACCTGGCTCTCTGGAGAGGTGTCAGAGCTCAGGATCATCCGTGTGCCCACACACCACACACGGGCATGGGAGGCACAACCTTCACAGCCCTGACAAACTGTCCTCTCCCAAGTGTCCCTGTCCATGGCAGGGCTTGGAATGAGATGATCTTTAAGGTCCCTTCCCACCCAAACCATCCCATGATTTCATGATTTACCAAGTTCATAACAATTTGTGGATCCCAGCTCCCGCTGGCTTTGTGTCCCATGAAAAAACTGCTCTAAAATAGATTTATTTATCATTGCAATGGTGTGGCATAATGACATTATGGAACCACAGAATCATCAAGGTTGGAAAAGCCTTTGGAGATCTCTGAGTCCAATCATTCCCAGCACTGCCCAGGCCACCACTGGCCCATGTCCCCAAGTGCCACATCCACAGGGCTTTGAAATCCCTCCAGGGATGGGGACTCCACCACTGCCCTGGGCAGTTGTGCCAGGGCTGGACAACACTTTCCATGAAGGAATTGTTGCCAAAATCCTTATTCTGATTCCACTCTATAAAGAATGTTTAAAAATGTCTTAGTTGGTTCCCTTTTAGCTGAAGTGAGCCAGCTCAGAATCCTGGTGTTGGTACCTGAGGGGATGGAGGAGTGAAGAACACCAGACAAAGTGGCAGGATGCTAATTTAGGCTTCTTAATGAATTCAGAGCCAGAACAAATCAAAGAAGAACTGTGTTTAAAACAATTTAAGAAAAAAAACCAAACCAACAGCCACAGGTGTAGATTGTGAACTAGCATTACCCTCCTTTGTTTAAAAAATGACGTGGTAATTCTAATGACAAACTCTGTTATAAATAGACACTTAATTACAATATCCTAAGTCTGGCATCTGCATTTTCACCATCTTAAAGGCAGAAGCCAAGGAGAGTTTGATGCAAACAGGAGACCTAAACAAGACAAAAGGAAACGTGAAGTTCAACCAACCCCAAAATCTGGTGCTCTTCACACCCTGCAGTTCACTGCTGTCCCACAGGCACTTCTCACTGGACAAGAAAGGAAACGACCCTGGGATGTCCATGGGAGTGGCCTACCCTTGGGACACCCTCTCCCAGCACATCCCAGCCCTCTGGCCAAGGCAGAATGGACATCCTGCACCTGAACCCGGCCACTTGGAGCATTTTTTTCCTCCTCTCCCTCCCAGTCCGTGGGTCCAGTGGCTTCAGCAGCTGCCATAGAAACCAAAGCGCTGCTCTGCAGCACACGGAGCAGCAGGAAAGGCAATGTGGGGAGGGGGGTGGATGCAGGAGGAGGAGGAGGAGGAGGGGGGAAAGCAGCATCACACGTTCAGAATGAAATGTTCCCAGCAGAGGGAGTGAGTCATTCCTGAAGGAAAGTGCAAAGCTGCAGGATTTTTTGCCTGCTGCTCTCAATGCACATCCGCAAACACGGGCGTGCAGATCTCCACCCTTTGCTGGATGCAGGGGGAATGGAAAATGGAACTGCAAGGGATGAGGAGCAGCTGCAGGTACTTAATGCCTTCCTTGCCTCAGTCTTCAACAGTCAGAGCAGTTGTTCTCCAGACAGAAACAGGCAGCAGGATGAATCTATACTCCAAGGTGGTCATCAACCTGCTATAGCCACCAAGACAAGCCCAGGGCGTCGGATGGGAACCAGCCAAAGGTGCTGAGGGAGCTGCCAGAACCACTCCCCCAGCCACATTCCATCCCTTCTCAACACCCTGGCAGAGCAGGGAGATCCCAATCCACTGGAAGGCAGCAAATGTGACACCCATCACATCAGTGGATCCACAGCCATCGTTTGTGGAGGGTGAATCCATCACACAGGACAAGAGGAAATGGCCTCAAGTTGCACCAGGGGGCTTCAGATTGGATATTAGGAATAATTTCTTTCCTAAAAACGTTGTCCAGCCCTGGCACAGCTGCCCAGGGCAGGGATGGAGTCCCCATCCCTGGAGGGATTTCAAAGCCCTGTGGATGTGGCACTTGGGGACATGGGGCAGTGGTGGCCTGGGCAGTGGTTGGACTTGATGGTCTCTGTGGGCTTTTCCAACCGAAACCATCCCATGATTCTGTGATTCTAAACAAACCTGATTCTAAACAAACCTGGTTTTGCATCTTGCACAGGTGCTTGACTCCTTCATGCTCTGCTCTCTAATAAAAACTCTGACTTCCTCGTGACATAAATTAATGCCTGAGTTAAACCAAGTATCTGAGACAGAACTATGCTGTCATTTCCAAAATGCCCTTTAGAGCTTTTTTCCTTCTTTTTTTTCCAGGACAGTGCAGAAATATGATTTTGCATGAGGTCAACATATATTCAACAGGGATTTTATATCAAAAAGTCACTCATATTTTAAGACCAGCAAGCCATAATACATTATGATATGCTATACATTTGTAAACTGTTAATTCAAAATGAAAAATAATGACAACCAATCTGGAGCCATGTTTGATTTCCTTTGATCTTACTCTTCAAAATAATTCTCTTTGCCTCAAGGGCCTGGAGGGACTGGACAAGGAGGAATGGCTTCCCAGTGCCAGAGGGCAGGGATGGATGGGATATTGGGAAGGAATTGCTGGCTGGGAGGGTGGGGAGGCCCTGGCACAGGGTGCCCAGAGAAGCTGTGGCTGCCCCTGGATCCCTGGCAGTGCCCAAGGCCAGGCTGGACAGGGCTTGGAGCAGCCTGGGACAGTGGAAGTTGTCCCTGCTCGTGATCCTTAAGGTCCCTTCCAACCCAAACCATTCTAGGATTCTATGCTAAATCACAAATAAATGGGGTGGAACATTTGCCAAGCCTCCTTCAGCTGGACTGTGGGATGAATTCACAATTCAACACAGCCACAACTGCAGAAAATGATCAAAACCTGGTATCTGCTTCTCCAGACTGCAAATATTTCAGTGACAGCCCAACATCTACCAGTGTCCCTCCCAAAACTCACCTGGGGAATGTTCACCTGGGTAATGCCCATCTCCTGCTTTCCACAGCAAAATATGAAAAGCACAGAATCCTCTTTTTGTCATGATTTATAAAGCCCAGCAGGATAATTCTGCTGTATCTGATCCATGAAATGGTGCTCTGGGAATCACACAAATAACTGAAATTATACAAAACCTGATGGTTTTTGTGGCACAAAGAGAAGGGAAAAAAGCTCCTCATTCCCTGCCCTTGCAGAAGAGCTCGAGTCCACTAGAGGGCAATGAAAGAAATCAGGATTTCTCCAGCCCTGGAAAATCCCTTAATTTCGCACTGAAGGTTTTTCCTGTGATAATAATTCATGGGATAATGGGGAAATATATTTCCTAGGATTGTTGGCACATAAAATAGCATCCACATACATATAAAGGCAAGAAGAGCTGGATGAAAAAATCACCACCCAGGATATAATTAGCTGATTTAGATAAAAATAAAAAATATTACAGAAAATAAAACGATGATGATGTTAAAAGTGCACATTTTTGTGTGTATGCATGTGTGTGTGGAGAAGGAGGAGGGATGCTACAATCCCTCACTGAGATTTTTCCAACTCCTCATTTTTTATCCAGAATTTTTCTTTGGGTGTTTTAATCTCCAAAAACTCTTCATGGTTTGGGCTGAAAGTTGTCATTGTTGGAGAAAACTGATTTTTCTAAATTTCTAGGACAAACACTCAGCCATTTGTGAGAAATACAACTGTATTTTTAAGATATTTAATAATTAAATTTAAATATTGTGTTTTCCATATTAAAAAAAATTAGAACGCAAAAATCAAGAAGTTTAGGTGTCCTTCAGCATGAAGCACTGGCCAATAAACCCAAATGTGTCTAATTTTTCAGCTTTTTCAGGAAAATGTGGATTTCTCATCATCACTGGATGATTAATATTGAAAATTTTAGAAGAAATGAGCACCAGTTCCCTGAGCACTTCAAAAGGGAAAATAAGACAACACAAACAACAAAGGGGCAATTTGTACACATGTAAAAATAAAAAACAAACCAAAAAAAACCCCAAAACAAACAAAACCCCCCCCCCCCCCCCAAATAAATGACATTCAAATGATAGGAAATACAATTAGTGCCAGTCAATGTTTTTGTAGGAAACAGGTCAAATATGAACCCAACATCTGTTTTTGGTGCCATTACAACTTCAGTTGACGCAGCAAAATTTGTAGATTCAATGCAGTGAATATTTAATGTTTGATTTAATATCATATGGTTGTTTTAATGAAAAAAAGGAGTGCAAAATGGTATTGATATAGGGAATGATAACTGGATTAAGATGGACTTTCACCAGAATTGTTGTGCATTGCAGTGATCAAGGCTTAGAAATAATTGTAAAATTAGTGCTGGTACAACTGGAAGATCGTGTGAAGGTCAGAGTTACAGCCCTGAACCACTGAGATAATTGGAATGGAGTTAAATCTCAAATTGCCTCCACGGCTTCCCTGAAGAAATCCAAAATTCCACCTTCACCTATTGTTTGGATACAGCTCTCCCTCCTGCCCTTCCCCACCACCTCACAAAGGGTCTTGATGTGTAAAAGAGTTTTTTCTTCTGTGGACACCTTAAACACAACTCCTTTAAAACTTGAAAAAGACCTGGTTTAACCAAGCTAACTAAAAATAACCAAAGCCCAGCAGAAAGGAGCAGCCACAATGGGAATACATTAACCCCAAAAATCCATAGGAAGCTGCTGGCTCAGGGAAAGGTCAGGATTAAATACTGGATTTAACACTGGGGCTTGAAGCAGGGATTCATTGAAAGTAATTTCTCGGTCTTTGATGACTCTTCCTGCACAAACTCCATGGTCCTGCCCTAGGAGGAATCTCAGGATGCTTTAGGCAGCAGGAAAAGGGAATTTATTTTGTCCACCTTATGTTGGGTTGTTGGATTCCAGACTCAGTGAGTAAACGACACCTAATAAAAGTCAGCTAGAAAAAATACAAGTTTGTCTTTGTCTGCAAGAATTAAAAAAAAAAAAAAGGAGAAGGATTTTCAGAAACACAGGTCTGAGGGGAAAAAAAAGTGGAAAATCTGAGGGCTGGGGAAAATAGGAGGGAACTAAGAAGAAAAGGATGTGGCACAAGATCAAATGACAGAAGTTTCTTCCCTGTGAGGGTGGGGAGGCCCTGGCACAGGGTGCCCAGAGAAGCTGTGGCTGCCCCTGGATCCCTGGCAGTGCCCAAGGCCAGGCTGGACAGGGCTTGGAGCACCCTGGGACAGTGGGAGGTGTCCCTGCCCATGGCAGGGGATGGGAATGGGATGAGGTTTAAGCTCCCTTCCAAGCCAAATTCTGGGTTTCTGTGATTCCATGATAAAACAAAAGGAAAGCCGAGTCTACAAGAGATCTGTAGAAGTCAATAAAGGAGAAAAAGCCTTGATGAAAAAAGATCCAACCAGACATAACAACATTGCTGGCTAAAGTATCCTCTGATTTTTCCTTCCAGGAAGCATTGACTTGTTTTCCCCAAAGCTGAGAGCTCTCTTTGATGGAGTGGCCCACTTCAAACACAAAATAATACACACAACCCTGTGACAGTTCTTTAGGCAACAAAAATACTGAGAGGAACCAAACTCCTGGGCTAGAATTTTATCTCAATTGCATTACTGGAAATCCAAAGTAACTCCATGGATTCAAATGGCATTGCTCTGGATTTGCAGCTCATGGATGAGCTGCACTGGGTCCTGTGAGGGAATCTGGAGAGTTATTTAAGCAAATGGTAACATCAGCTGGAAAACAACTTCAGCAGGGAAGAATTGTCAATACAATTGGTTATCAACCATCTGGTTATCAAATCATGGGGACCTGAGTGGTTGAGTGGACCCTCCTATGTCCATATCCAGAGGCCTGAGCAGGATATTTTATAACTGTTGAGTATCTGCCATTTCCACATGAAAGCTTTGTGGAGCTCAGAACTTTCCTGAAGTGTCATCATGCTCAGGTACATTTTTTGCTCTGTATTTCAGAGTTGGATAAACAGTGGGAAAGTGTTCCATGAGGATTCATTTGAATCCTGGCTCAGGCACACTTCTGTCCCTGAGAAAAAGAGGTTTGAGGAGTGTTCTTGGATCCCACAGCTCTGCACTAGGGATAAACAAACTGTTTGGACAGTAGAAGTAATGCTCCCATGCTCATTCAAAATGCACATTGATGTCACTTTAAAAAAGGCTTTTCCTGAGTTTTTCAATTTGTATGGAAACCTCAAACCAGGCCAATCTTTCTCTCCCTCTCAGTCCATGCAGAATCCCACTACAAACCTTATCCTTCCCCTGGACATGGATGGATCCAAAGGGTAGGGCAGAGCAGAATTAAGACACAATTTTTTTCACACATGATGAGACTGAACACATCTGGAGATGATTCCTCACATTTATTTCCTGGAAATTTTTCCTTAGGTCAGTTTTAAGGGCTGTGTTTACCCAAAGAGAACAAGAACAGCACCAGCCAATGACCATCGTCTTCCTTTCACCCTGACCTTTTTCTATTTCATCCTGTCCTCCCCACAGCTATTCTCTCAGTTAAACTGAACTCCTCGAGAGCTTCCTGAAGAGCAGGAATCCCATCCTGCTCCCTATAAATCCTGTGTACACTTAAACCACCATTATTAAGATCATTATCACATTTATGCACCTGACATTTAATGTGCTTGTGACACTTTCAGAGTGCTGCAACAGATGCATAATCAAGATCAAGGAATTCAAAACCCTTCAGAAGGATCCCAGATGCCACTGAACTGTGTGAGAAGAACATTTCCAGGCTGATGGGAAGGGATTTAACCTCTTTGTTGGCATCAGGGCACATTCCACTATTTTTCCTTGGCACTGGGATGGCCCAGGACCCACGGGAGAGCTGTGCCCAGCTGGAGGTCAGGTCACACAGGGCAGGACCCCTCAAACAACAGCTCAGCCCTTGAAATCTTCATTTTCTGAAGCCACGTGGAGATCTGCCCCGGAGATTGAGAATTCATCTGCCTAAGGACATGAAAATGGGATGTCTACACAAATCCAGCGTGTTTTGACATTAATGGCAAGCTGAACAGGGCAAGCCACACAAAGCAGGAAATGTTTTATTTACAACCCACTCTTGGAGTCAAATCCATTTGATATTTACATTAGTTTATTACAGGGCAATTTCTAGCATTAGTTTAAATGTCCAATATAAACTTCGCATTCCCAGTGCAATAAAGCACACGGCTCCTTCAGTGACCCCCCACGACCTCCCAGATGAAAGAATGATTGCAAAATACAAAGTATGGTTTCATCCTGCTGTTCCTGGCTCTAATTCCAAATGCAGGACCAGCTGCATTTGCAACAGTCAAAGGGCCAAGTGAAATGCCCGGCCTTTACCAAGTGAAGACAATAAATGCAGAATTGAAAGCTATAAAAAATAAATAATCTTGCCTTTCTCAGCATTAATAAAAATAAGCACCATGTGCTGCACTCCTGGGGAACAGGAATAGCAGCAGGATGCACTTGGCAGGGGATGGTGGCACTTCTCTGCCTCAGGGAATGCCCATCCCCAGAAGTGTCCAAGGCCAGGCTGGCCAGGGCTTGGAGCAACCTGGGGCAGTGGAAGGTGTCCCTGCCTGTGGTAGGGGGTGAAATGAAATGGGCTTTAAGGAATTCACCTCCCTGGGAAGCCCCTTCCACCATCTAATCACATTTTGCATGAAGAAATTCTTCCTGATGTCCAATCTGAGCCTCCCCTGGCACAGCCTGAGGCTGTTCCCTCTCATCCTGTTCCTGTTCCCTGGGAGCAGAGCCCGACCCCCCCTCACTGCCCCTCCTGTCAGGGAGTTGTGCAGAGCCAGAAGGTCCCCCCTGAGCCTCCTTTTCTCCAGGCTGAGCCCCTTTCCCAGCTCCCTCAGCCTCTCCTGCTGCTCCAGCCCCTTCCCCAGCTCCGTTCCCTTCCCTGGACACGCTCCAGCCCCTCAATGTCCCTGTTTTTGGGAGGGTCCCAGAGCTGTCCCCAGCACTGGAGGTGCCCCAGCAGTGCCAGCACAGAGGGACAATCACTCCCCTGGCCCTGCTGGCCACGCTACTCCTGGCACAGCCCAGGTGCCATCGGCCTCTCGCCCACCTGGGCACACCTGGCTCGTGTCCAGCCCCTGGCACAGCACCCCCAGGGCCTTTTGGAGCCCCTCTGCCCCAGCCTGGAGCTGCAGGGGCTGTTTTTACCCAGGGCAGCATCACTCCCCAGCACTCCCTGCTCCCAGCCATCACCAGTTCTTAACCCAGCCCAGAGAGAACCTGCCCAGGCCATGGGCTGCTGGATTTTCCAGAAATAAGCCATGGGAGATGGTTTTCAAGGCTTTGCTGAGGTCCAGGTAGACACATCCACAAGTTCATCCTAAGTTCATGCCATTAATGCTTTCATCTTGCTGCCACTGTCATCAAGAAATGGATTAGGATTAGTTTTGAGAGATTTTCCTGCTGTGAGGTGCCCGAATTTTCTCAGAGTGGCAAAGTCAAATTTTCTGCAGTCACAGTAACATGAAAGGAGTTCACAAGTGCTCACACAAAACCTCCTCATCCGTAGCCAAATGCAGCTTTCTCCGAGAGGGAGGAACACACAAAGGGTATCTCTGCAGCACAGAAAAGTGATTACAAACCAAAGAATGGCTCAGCTTATCAGATCAGCTTTGCTTGTCTCCACAAGAGCCACCACCATCAATCAGGAATCAAGTTGTTGCCATTCACAGCAGAGTGAAGCAGAGATAATTTGACACATAAAGCTCTGAATTAGACATAATTTGAAGAGGAGTAAGCAGGTGTTATTTTTTTATTGACTATTGTATTGCTTTAATAAAAACAATCTCATTTTAAAAGAGCTATTTAACTTCTCCCAGCCAAAAAGCACATGAAAAACCATCTCCCAGGCAAAGCCTGTTCTGAATTCACACAGCATGTCAGATAAAAACACAGATGAAGGCTGTGAATTCCTGCTGCCAGGCATTCCTTCATGGAATTAACCACTCAGAACTGCAGATCCCAGGTCTGTAAACAGCCCTTCCTTCCTCCAGCTTTGACAAATACAATCCTGATCACTTCACCTCCATGCAGGTTGCTGCTCCAAAGCTCAAGGATTTTGGAATACTTTTGGAAACTCCACTTTTCAATCTCTTTTCCCTAATGCCAAATATAAAGCTCTTATTTTTGCACCTGAGAGTTTTGCTGGTTTGTTGCCACATCATATCACAGAAAGCTGATGGAAGCTTCCCAGTGTCCACTAAAGTGCTGAACTGCAGGGATTGCTGCACCTTCTGCTGGCCAGGGCTAATTCATTGCTTCTCTTATTCTATGGAATGCATCCATCCAAAATCTCTGCTCTGGAGCCAGGCTGGGAGAGCTGGGGGTGCTCACCTGGAGAAGAGAAGGATCCAGGGAGAGCTCAGAGCGCCTTCCAGGGCCTAAAGGGGCTCCAGGAGAGCTGGAGAGTGCCTGGGGACAAGGGATGGAGGGACAGGAGCCAGGGAATGGCTTCCCACTGCCAGAGGGCAGGGATGGATGGGATTTTGGGAAGGAATTGCTGGCTGTGAGGGTGGGGAGGCCGTGGCACAGGGTGCCCAGAGAAGCTGGGGCTGGCCCCGGATCCCTGGCAGTGCCCAAGGCCAGGCTGGACAGGGCTTGGAGCAGCCTGGGACAGTGGGAGGTGTCCCTGCCTATGGCAGGGGGTGGAATGAGCTTTAAAGTCCCTTCCAACCCAAACCATTCTGGGATTCCATGAAAGGAAGGCACTCAGGGTACCCTTGGAGCCTTAAAACCCAGTGTTAGTGCTTGAGAAAACAACTGCAAGGTCTGATTCTGAAAAATAATAAATACAAACTTCTTCCCCACCTGATTCCACTCTCTGGATTACAATTACCTCGAAAACAAATTTGAAAACCAAACCCAGCAGAGCAACTGTCTTGAAAATTGAGGAAACTCTCAGGTTCACCTGTATTAAAAAAACCCCTCAGCTTCAGGCAGAACTGCTCATTCACAGTGATTTCACCGAGGCCTGGCCCTCATTGGGGGTTTCTCTGATTACACTTGCATGGTGCCACTGTTCAGCAGCAGCACTATTGGGTCCCAGTCTCTGTCACCAGGAGCTGGCTCTGACTCCTGCACTCAGCCCCCTGAGCAGCTCCAGCCCCACTGCTCCATGTGGATTCAGTGCTCCACTGCCTCTCCTCAGCTCTCAAAGCAGCTGCAGGAACCAGCAGCAAGTTCCACATCTTAAAATAGATGTGACCTTGCAGGACACCTGGGCTCGGGGCACATTGAGGGTCTCAATCAAAGCCTGGTAATAAATCTGATTATTGTCACTTGAAATTGAGTGCCAGAATCACCGAGGTTGGAAAAACACACTGAGATCATCGAATCCAACCATCCCCAGCACTGCCAAGGCCACCACTGCCCCATGTCCCCAAGTGCCACATCCACACAGCTTTTAAATCCCTCCAGGAACAGGGAATCCACCACTTCCCTGCGGAATCCATTCCAGCACTTGATCACTGTCGCCCTGGTTTTGAAAGCCTTCTGAAAAGTTGATGTTCTCGAGTCAGATTTTTCTCATGCACTGTACTAAAAACAATGGTTTTGTTTCCATTCCTTCCTGGAGAAGGAAAGCTGACTGACTGGGCACTGCACCAGTCTGGTTGAGAGGTGGGATTTCATCTTCCAATCGTCTCTCACTTTGCAAACTCTATAAAATTGTGTATCAAAATAAACAGGCTCTCCTTTTGGGGGGCCTCGGCTGTTCTCCTCATTGTGGAGGATCTGTGTCTTTCTTCCATGACCGGGTGCTGTAGGGGCAAAGATCACCCTTTCTGTGAAGAATTTTTCCCGAGTATCCAATCCAGACCACAACTTGGCCCAGCCTGAGGCCGTTCCCTCTCCTCCCATCCCTGTTCCCTGGGAGCAGAGCCCGACCTGCCCTGGCTGTGCCCTCCTGTCAGGGAGTTGTGCAGAGCCAGAAGGTCCCCCCTGATCCCCCTTTTCTCCAGGCTGAGCCCCTTTCCCAGCTCCCTCAGCCTCTCCTGCTGCTCCAGCCCCTTCCCCAGCTCTGTTCCCTTCCCTGGACACCAGGAGCCAGTTGGGAAAAAACCCAAACCTCATGTAGCAAACTCATCATTTTCTGCTTGAAAGCCATTTTTAGGGCTCTTCCAGGCCCTCAACCCAAACCACATGTAAGAGCACATGCACAATTGTTCAGTGAATAAAAATATAAATAATATTTTCACGGGGTTTTTTGCTTGTTTTTTTTTTTTTCTTTGCAGTCCCAAAAAGCTCTGCTGTCACCCATGCACACTGCAGTTATTGTAATATTTGTTAGTCCTTCCTCCCTTGCTGAAGGCATCACTGCTTATCACAGAAAAATTCTGCCATTCCCACGTTTTTAACCACGATTATCTGGCATGTGTCACCGCCAGAAAAGCTTGATATTTATTTTAAATTGCTGCAGTAATAAGGAAAGTGGCTGTATTACATTTACATTAAAATAATGGAATGCACAGCATTTAATATGAAAAGGGATTCCTGAACAAATTGTTTGCTCAGTGTGTTTCCCACACAACCATTCCACTGCTCCTGCAATACCCCAGTAGATAATATTGGAGATATTGTTGTTAATAATACATGGGAAACACACATCCCTAAGGAATTTCAGTGCATATTTGCTGAGTTTCCTTTGCTGGCAACACCGTCCCTTCCTTCCCCACTTCAGTGCAAAAACAAACTCTACATGTGCTCACTTACAGTTGTGCCTAATTATTTAAATGTATTAATTACACACACTTTTCAAAGTAGGTAAATTTTAAATGGTGCCATTAAGGAAATCTATTTGATGATGGAAATTTCTGTAATATCATATTGCAATCTCACACATGGCAATTTTGCTTTCATGTCAGTATTTATTTAATGACAAATAACAGCAGAGGATAATAGAGTTGAGAAAGCAAATTAAAGCTGTAAGATGTGCAGGGTGATGTTGGTCAGCAGATGCTAAAAGAAAGGAATAAAAGGGATTGGGAAAAGCAGTGGATGTAAGGTAAATCATGAGTAAAAAGAAGTTTTGAATGATAAATATCTTTCAAAACCACCAGATAAACACCTGCAAGGCTGACTTATCCCCATCAGAAAATATATAAGTCACTGAGAACTTCATTTACATGCACAGTTACCAGTTCTGGAAATCACTTACCTGCAGTTCTGAGCACCTCTTTGCACTCAAAATAATTCCAGTTGCAAGTAGGAACCAGCCCTAGGAGCTCACCCAGAGCTCAGCCCAGTCATACCCACACTGGTAAAATACAAACTGCTGTTTTTTGGGACCTTCAGGCTAAGTAAAAAAAGAGATTTTTTTACTTCTAACATCAAATATACACCAAAACTTCTGGTTCTTTAACATAGCACCAGTGAGGTGATTGTCTACTTAAATCTAATGAACACTGATTTTCTTTTAGTACTACTTCAGTTTACTGCCCTGATGTCCAAGGCGAGTGAGTTTTTTCATATAAATTATAATAATTTCAACTTTTCTGCTGCCGAATCTGGATTTTGCATTGACAAGAGCACTGGGAAGCAACCACAGTGCAACAGCACTGCAGGATACTAATCCCTCTGCATTTAGTTAAATAATAACCTGGCAGGGAAGAGACAGAATTCATCTTTCCCCAGAAAACAGGGGAAAAATTCTGTGTACAGAAAGGGAATTGGTCGATGTTCTCTCACACAAATCCTTGTGTCACAACAAACACTCTCAGTGAGTCACAGGCTGTCACATCCCATCCAAGACATTCATGGAATGGCTTGATAGAAGCATCTCATAAGCAGCAGGTGGCTGATCCTGAGTTATCAAGCTCAATTACTGATCAGGAATGTTCAGAAACTCTTGGATCTGGGATTCTGGGATTCAGAGAAGCTTGAATAGCTTTAAGATCAAAGATTTCTGTTCCAGTGAACCCACATTAAATAAATCCGTAGAAGTGACTCAAAATATCTCTGCATAAGGAACTACTTTTCTTTCTGCATGGTTATAAAATGACTCACACCCCAAAAAATTTCCTGGAAGTTGGAATTTAAAGCAACTATGATGCAAGTTGGTAAAAAAAAAAATCCTGAAAGTTGGAATTTACAGCAACTATGATGCAAGTTGGTAAAAAAAAAAATCTTAAAAGTTGGAATTTAAAGCAATTATGATGCAAGTTGGTAAAAAAATTCTAGAAGTTGGAATTTAAAGCAACTATGATGCAAACTGGTTAAAAATAAATCCTAAAAGTTGGAATTTAAAGCAATTATGATGCAAGTTGGTAAAAAAATTCTAGAAGTTGGAATTTAAAGCAGTTATGATGCAAGTTGGTATAAAAGAACCCTAAAAGTTGGAATTTAAAGCAACTGTGATGCAAGTTGTGTACGGGACTGAGGCGCTGCAACAGCAGCACGGAGTGCCCAGCACAAGGAGTGACTTGGTGTTAATTGGTGACATCTTTGACCTTGTGCTCACAGGTGAAGCAATTCCACCCCCTTCCCAGTGCTACCTTTTGATATTCTTCCTTGGATCTCAGGGCAGCTTCCATCTGCTCCTGGGAGAAGGTGTAGATGGCCGAGCGATACTGAGTGCCGACGTCGTTCCCCTGCCGCATCCCTGGGGGCACAGAGCACAGGGGGATCAGCCTCCCTCCCTCCCTGGCTTCTGGGAGACGTGCAAAACANGGTTGTGTTGGGCTGGGTTGGGTTGGGTTGGGTTGGGAGAGATCTCAAAGCTCATCTCATTCCCACCCCCTGCCATGGGACACCTCCCACAAAATTCAGGATGTTCCATGCAGGTGGATTAGCACAGTCTCCTCCATGCACACTGGGAAGGTATTTTTAGGAAACCCAATTCTTTTCTTTGGTTAAAGAGTCCTGAAGGGATTCAATGCTGGTATCTCCATTTGTGTGTCAGGAAAATGAAATATGAGCATTTTACAGTTTTGTTCCATCACACAATAGTCAAATACAGACATCAAACCTTAAATAATTAAGCTGCAGTCACTGTAATCAAATGACCCTTAAAATACTGATTCGTAACCATGCAAATAGTTACCCAAAATGTTGATTTTACCAAGTGCTTATAATTTTTCTTGTGCTGTGGGAATACAACTCAATGGGAGAAAGGTACAAAATACCTTTGGAGAAAAATAATTATTCTTAGGACAGGTTGCCCAGAGAGGTTGTGGACTCCCCACACCTGAAGGTGTTCAAGGCCAGGCTGGTTGGGTAATTTTGGCACCAGGATTTTGTGATATTTCTACTGATAACTGTAACCCCTTCAAAAGACTTGTATGAAGTTGCTCGTGTACAAATTTACAAAATATGGGATGGATTCTCCCTACAAAACTACAAAGCACTGGACCAAAGCAGAGAGGTGACAACTGTCCCCTCAGGTGACCAGCCCAGCTCTGCTTTGGCACTGCAATCCTGGGAAGCTACTGCTGCCTCTCATTCCCATTCCCATTCCAATTCCAATCCCAATCCCAATTCCCATTCCTATTCCCATTCTCTCCAGCCAGCCTTGCTGTGGATCATTCTATAAAGTCAAACAACAGCCTCAGAGCAGCTTTAGCATCAAGAATTATTTGGAAATGCACTTCTGCAGCTGCACTGGCAGCTTTGTTATCCCTGCCTTTCCCCCCTTGTTCCAAATTTTGCATTCAAGAACAAAAATTTTTGCTTTGCTGGAATAAAATGTGTTAATTTTTACTTTGTCTGGTGCTGTGCATGAATTTGGGGGAGTGAAAAAGCTGGAGATTCTTAAGTAGAGTCCTCCCAAATGGCTGCAATCCAAGACAATTTGGAAATCATCAGGATTTGTCTTGTGACTGCCACCAGGCTGCAGAAGCCCCTCTGAGGATTCCCATCAACTCTCAGGATGCTGGAGATGAAATGGAAAAGGAAATGGATGTCCTGATACCCCCCTGGCAAAGGGCAGAGGGTGGAGAAAGAGCCTGTGCCACTGGAAGGAAAAGATGCCATCCACTCACTACTCCTCATTAAATCATGGCTTTATCCCTCCTGGACTCCCCAAAGCAGCAAAAAGATGATTTAAAGGATAGCACAATAAAAAAAAAAAAAAAAAAAAAAAAAAAAAAAAAAAAAAAAAACTGCCTGAAATATTTATGATGAACAATACAGAGAAATATTTTAAAATATGTATTTATGGAGCTTTCTGATCATTTGGGTTATTTTTTGAGCTGTTAAAATGTATTCTTAAAATAACAACAACAACCATGTTCTTCATCAATACTTAATGGTGTTGAGTGCCACTAGAGGATATTTTGCTCATTCCTTTGGAAGTTCTTCCAGGGTGGCAGGGAGCTCTGGTAAAGCCAGTTTGGGATAAAATGAGGAGAGGCCAGGAAAGCTTCAGTTTTGCCAGGATATGTTAATGCTGATTGATGTTTGAGCTTAAGCATTAACACTCTACAAATCTATTTATTGCTTAACAAACCATTTAATAACCAACTAGGGAGGAGATGACAAAAATCTCTCTAAACGGAGGATGACCACAGAAGGTGCTGGATTCCAGCATCAATTTGGGAGTGTCAGTTTGGTATGAGCTCATATGCACATGGAAAAATCAGATTATTTAATATCTGCATGTGTCAGCATGCACCATCCATATCAGGGAGCCAGTCAGCTTAATAAATTTATTGAAGAGAAGGTTAAGAGGAGAACAGACTCTAAACTAAGAATACATTTCTAGAGGGAAAAAAGAAAAAAAAAAAAAAGAGAGAGAAATGAGGCTCTTCAGTCTTGCCAAAGTTGTTTAACTTGGAAGGGCAATTAAAAGCCAAAGTAACCAAAATTCAGAAAGGCAATGAGACAACAATCAAGCAGTAAAGAGCATTTCTCCCTTGAACAATGCACCTAAAGCCACATTCCATTCCTGAGGGCTTCAAATTGAGGATTTACATTTTCATAGAATCATAAAACATTTTGGGCTGGAAGGAACCCTAAAGATCATCCCATCCCACCCCCTGCCATGGGCAGGGACACCTCCCACTGTCCCAGGCTGCTCCAAGCCCTGTCCAACCTGGCCTTGGGCACTGCCAGGGGTCCAGGGGCAGCCACAGCTTCTCTGGGCACCCTGTGCCAGGGCCTCCCCACCCTCACAGCCAGCAATTCCTTCCCAAAATCCCATCCATCCCTGCTCTCTGCCAGTGGGAAGCCATTCCCTGGGTCCTGTCCCTCCATCCCTTGTCCCCAGTCCCTCTCCAGCTCTCCTGGAGCCCCTTTAGGCCCTGGAAGGGGCTCTGAGCTCTCCCTGGATCCTTCTCTTCTCCAGGTGAGCACCCCCAGCTCTCCCAGCCTGGCTCCAGAGCAGAGGGGCTCCAGCCCTTGGAGCATCTCTGTGGCCTCCTCTGGACTCTCTCCAGCAGCTCCACATCCTCCTGCTGTTGGAGCCCAGATCTGGAGGCAGCTCTGCAGGTGAGGCCTCACCTGAGCAGGGCAGGGCAGCAGAATTCCCTCTCCCCTGCTGCCCACTCCAGGGATCAGCCCAGGACAGACAAATTCCAAGAGTTTCACCATGCCAGTGACTAAAGGGTGCCCTTAAGGAGGAGTCAGGTGTGGGATAACAGCAACCCCAAATGTTGACTTCAGCTCTTAAACCACCCATGAGGAACAGACCTTGCAAATATTTCCCCAAAGTGTAGCTTTCATGTGACCAACAATGTGACTCGAATTTTCCTTTATTTTCTCTTGTTGTTTAAATTATTTTGTATCTAAATCCCAATCTGCAATATGGAGCTAATGCACTACCTAAGCCCCTGAGACCATGAGATAACAGAATGAGTTCCATGTATAAAAGCATGGCCCAGTGCCACTGTTGCTGTTGTTATTTTCAATGAACTTCAGGTGGACAAACATCTCAGGAATCCATCACTGTTTTTTTAAACCCTCTGGCAAGTCTGACTTGCTGAGATTCACAACTCAACAAGTAGCAAACAAGACAAGAAATTCAATTTACTAAACAACAGTGGTGGGATGATTGAGCTTAACAGTCTTGTCTTAAAAAAAACCATAATTTACTGAATAAAAAACTACCTCTGTTGGCTCTTTAAAAATTCCACAATGTATCTGTGCTTAAACTCTTAACTGAAGGAAGGAATGATTCCTAAGAACATCAGCTGAACCTCTTCAGAACAGCTGGATTTTCTTGGGAAATTCTGGTTGTGCCTAAAACTCTTATGTGAGATGTCTCAAAGTCATTTTCTGTGCAAAACACAACAATTTAGGGATAGTTCTTAGGGTAGCTCCAGGAGATCAACCTTTTCCTCAAGGATAACAGGGAAATCTGTTGTAGGACCTGAACCTCCCTTTCATTCAAGACTGAAATGATAAACAGGTTCCTTCTTAAAGCTGCAAAGAAAATTTCTTAACCCTAAGGGTTAAGAAAGGGGGAAAAGTCCTCTGAGATCATCAAGTCCAACCATTCCCCCAGCACTGCCAATGCCAGCACTGCCCCGTGTCCCCAAGTGCCACATCCACATGGATTTTAAATCCCTCCAGGGATGGGGACTCCAGCACTGCCCTGGGCAGCTGTGCCAGGGCTGGAAAACCCTTTCTAGGAAGAAATTGCTCTCATCCAGCTCTACTTTAATAATCTCAGTGGGGCAAGACAGAGAGTGGCAAAAGGCAAATCCTGTGTCCATGACCAGGTGATCAGGGACACATCCAACAGGAGCAGGAGTAAACAGACCCCAAAGGTGACACTGACACTCAGTGGTGATGCCTGAGACAAAGAAAATCAGCTGTTCTGCTGGGAATAGCCAGAAAATCTCTTGTCAAACAGATGCTTTAATAGAGAGGCTGATTTTAGAACTGAGAAAAAAAAGCAGAGAATTTGCACCTGTCTGGCAAAAGACAAAAATATGTGGGGTTTGGATATGGTTGTGTGGTGCCAAAGTGAAAAAAAGGTCCAAAATCCAACGGTCCAAAATCCACCAGCCCAGATCCCGTGTGAGCACTGGGAGGTTGTTGTAAGCTCTTGTGTCTGGAGAACCAGGGAAGATGAGGGCATCTGAAGCTCCAAATGTGTTCAGATGTTGGGTGTGGATCACATGCAGGAATTTCCCTCTGGCTGACCAAAGCACCTCAGCAGAGCTCAGCCCTGACCACTCTGGAGAACATCAAAGGTCCTCACTGTGCCAGCAGAGCCCAGAGCACCAATTAACCACAAAAAGTCCTCAAGAGCTGAGCTCTGCTTCGTGTGAAATGGGAATTTCTGGTGAAAGGATGGTGGCTGGAGAGAACAGGGAGATGTGGTGATTTCCCAGATCCTGTCAAAGAAACGATTCCCAGGTTGAGACTGCCATGGATTGTAAACACACTGCCACTGCTATTTGCCAGAGAGTAAATAACAGGCAACGAAATGTCTCTAAAAATCCTTTTCTTACCAAAACTTCGGCATATTCTGATGCACCTGAGTAGGAGTGGCTTCGTTTTGCTCCTCCTTATATTCTCTGGCATCAAAGCAATAAATGCTGGCTCTCCTTTGGTTTGCATGAGTGGAATATAGACTGGAAAATGGAATCCCCATCCCTGGAAATGTCCAAGGCCAGGTTGGACAAGGCTTGGAGCATCCTGGGATAGTGGAAGGTGTCTCTGCCCAAGGGCAGGGGGTGGGATGGGATGATCTTTAAGTTCCCTTCCAGCCCAAACCATTCTGTGATTCTCTGATTAATAAAAAACCAGATTTCCCAGTACTATTTTTTTTCCTTCAGAAACTGCAAACAAGCAGATTTGTTTCCAAAAAGCCAATGTTTAATATATTACATACAGAAGGCTAAAGCAAAAGACACTTTATTTTATTGGCTAAATCGAGGAATTCTTTCGAAGACTCAACCCTCTAATGACTTGAAAGTAACACTTATCCACCACTCCTTATCTTCCCTCCATTTAAAAATAATAAAAAAAATGTAATGGCCTCATCCGTCAACTTTGCTATTCTCGGAGGATCCCAGGCATAATGGAGATAAATGGCTGAAGTCTCTTCAACTCTTCTCTGCCATCCAGTGAAATTTTAAAGGGCAGTTCATAGCTCTTATTTTTATCATAATTTTTCCTGTGATTTATAGACTTTTCTGCAGCTGTCACTTATTTTCTTATACCTGCAGCAACCTGAGATACGGATTGGTCATTTTCTTCTCCCCAATCAATCCTTGCTGAGTTAAGACTAATAAAATTCCTTCTTCCAGCTCATCATATCATTATTTAGTAAAAATCAATTGCACCATGTCACCCTGGCTTGATGTCATCACTCACTCTAATGATTACATCCATACAGCTTAAAAGTTGCCAGGGGAAAGTAAAACTCTTTATGGCACATGATTAAAGGAGAAAAATGTTAATAGGAAAGAATTTCGTTACAGTGCTGTGCATTGAGAGTTCTGGATGATTTTCAAGGTGCTGTGGTGCAGGAAGGATAAATTAAATAGAAAAGAGTTTCTTCAGGAGGTTTAAAAGCATTGATGAGCTTGTACATGATAAAGAAGTTTCACACTGTCAACAAGGTTTAGAAAGTTTTCAATATACAGAGTTTTTAGTGTCTAGGAGGAAACTCTGGTTTTGGTCTTCTTTTGGCATTAGATGATCTCTGAGGTCCTTTCCAACCCAAGCCATTCTGTGATTCACATACCAGAAGCAATACTGCTCCTCTCACACCTCAAATGTTTTATATATTCTTAAAAACTAGAAAGTCTCAAGGAAGACTTAGTTCACAAGAACAGTTCCCTGTACATTCATTATTTATTAATTCCTTCAGATATAACAATGTATAAATGCATTTTTGAATGCTCTTTGACCTTTGCAGGAAGTGCATCATCAACCTGAGCCCATTAAAAAATCCCTCACAGGTTTGTTTTGGATGAGTGTCACAAAGCTCAAGTATCAACTGTCACCAGCAGGCAGAAATGTTAATCCATTTCTAATTATTAACTGAAAATTATTATTTACCAGTAGTGCACAGAACAGATGAATAAAACAGTGAATTGTGCACATAAATCATCCTTAATGGCACTGAAATTATTGTAGGGAACTTTTATTTTAATCAAAGTTGACTTCACTTTAACCAAAAGTTAAATGATTTGGTTTAGGCAGGATTTTAGACATTTTCTATCATAAACAGGCATAAGCCTCTTTCAGAGGTACCTTCTCTGTCAAAATCTGTCAGGGAGCTGGATGTACCTCAACCTACTGGAGCAAGTCCAGAGGAAGACAAAAAGATGCTCCAAAGGCTGGAGCCCCTCTGGAGCCAGGCTGGGAGAGCTGGGAATGTCCAGCCTGGAGAAGAGAAGGATCCAGGGAGACCCCAGAGCCCCTTCCAGGGCCTGAAGGGGCTCCAGGAGAGCTGGAGAGGGACTGGGGGCAAGGGATGGAGGGACAGGACCCAGGGAATGGCTTCCCACTGCCAGAGGGCAGGGATGGATGGGATATTGGGAAGGAATGCCTGGCTGTGAGGGTGGAGAGGGGCTGGAATAGAATTCCCAGAGAAGCTGTGGCTGCCCCTGGAGCCCTGGCAGTGCCCAAGGCCAGGCTGGACAGGGCTTGGAGCAGCCTGGGACAGTGGGAGGTGTCCCCGCCCATGGCAGGGGGGGGGATGAGGTGGTTTTTAATGTCCTTTCCAACTCAGACCATTCCAGGATTCAATGAACATGGGAAGGGAATGAATATTTTTATCAATATTTATCAGAGCAGCTGTAACTGAGCTTTGGTTTAGGCAACCAAAACTGACCACAGACACCTCAGTTGAGTCAACTGTGTTGCCCAATTTCTCTGTGGGAGCTGAGCCCTCTATGCCCATGGAAACATCTAAATTTAAGTTATTTTAGCCCAGCCTTTATCCCTCCTGACATGGCTGTGCTGGTGAGACAAGCCTACCTGGAGATCTTGACAGTCTTCAATCCCAAATGAAATGCACAGAGCAGGGATGTGGGGAAGAGACTGGAGGACATGACAGAGGGCAGAAATGAGCTCCACATTTTCTAACTGCTGGAAAACAGGAATAATGCCCAAAAGCATCTGACATGGCAAAGACATTTCTCTTTGGGCATTGGAATTAGGCCCTCACTGCTGATTTTCTTCAGAGATTAACCTTGCTGTGAAGTTACCAAAAGCTGGACAACAACTGATTATTGGGAAAAAAAATATAATTAAGAAATTCAGGGATTCAGACCAGTTGCCACATGGGGCCAGCTATGGAACCACACAGATTTGTTGTTTCCTTCATGTGCCTTCTCCTTTCTCTTCATTTATCTGCTGTTCATTAGTGCCTCACCTCAATTTAGGCATTTGCCAGCACTCTGAATCCAAACCCACTCTCATCCACCAGGTGCTGTTGCAATAGTAATAAAAATAATTAGTGATAATAAAAATAATAGTGTTGTCATTTGCTTTTATCAGCAGATAAGCTCATGGGACACTGCTCTCTCAAAACACAGACAAGTGTGCTCTTATAAATATGCACAAGGAAATTGCAGGCAGAGAAAAACAGTCATTCACTGAAAATATTGTTGTTCAGAAGAGAGTCAGCTTTGACCTCTTGTACCTAATTATACACGAAAACAAAGATTAAAAGCCTACTAATAATCACCATAAACTATGATTAATGATGCCACACTTCAATGCCTCAGATTTCCAGACCCACGTACAGTAAATTCACTATTATTTGAAGAAGAAAGCAATGTTTGGTATCTCTTTGTTTTGACTTCATCTATTGTTTTCCTTGCCTAAGGATTAGGAACAATCCATCAAAAAACTCTGCAGAAAAAGACTTTCTAAGGTTGCCCTCTCCTAATTCTACAAACATGAGAGAATTTAGATGTTGTTATTCCCAGCACATTCCCATCAGCTTCAGGGATAGAACCACGGAATCATGGAGTGGTTTGGGTTGGAAAGGACCTTTAAAGATTATATTGTTCTTATATCACAGAATCACAGAATACTCTGAGTTGGAAGGGACCCATATAATATTATATATCATACATATATTATATAATTTCATTCTTCCTTATATCCCACATAAACCTCGCCTCCCTCAGGTGGATTCACGTTTCCCACAGTGTCAGAGTTTTAATTTTCAGTACTTCTGGGGAAATAGTTCACACATCCCTGTCAGATGTAAAATAAAGAACCTAAAAGCAGTTGAAAGGGGAATTCAGAGCCCAGAAGGACTTTTACCCCTGAGCCAGAATTGATTCAGCACCACTCACTTCCAAATTCAAAATGTTCAGCCCACCTCAGCAACCACTGCTCTGGTTAATAATCCCCTCATTAAGAAAGATGCAGGGAAAACAACATATCCTAAACTGCAAATATAGGTCAGGAAAAGTCTATTCTAATTTATATGGATAAGAAGAGTCTAACGTGCAAATTAGGGCATGGCAGCTGAAATTCCTGGGGATGCAAAGCAGCCTAATAACATCTATTTATTCTTAATGCCTGTTTAGTCCTGGAGAAACACAAAGAGTGGGAACAACAAACACAAGATTTCAGTTCAGGAAGGACACGAAGTTGCATTCTCAAAGTGCAACTCTCACAAAGGTTTTATTCCTTTAAAAAACCACGGACCACAGGTATTTTGGAGGAGATTTTGGGCAAGGAACTAAATTTGTTGCTGGTGGGATGAGTAGGTATCAATCAACAACTGTCCCACCACTGGAACTGCATTGGAAAGAGCAGGAATTAGGAGAAGGCAACAGAAAGACTCCTATCAAACAACCCAGATCTACTCTTGAGTGTCCAGCCCTGCAGGAACCACCACACATTTATCTTTATTGTATCCTGGCACATCGATTTCCATGGCTTTTGTTAATTTATCAACACAGAGCTGTGCTTTATTCACTTCCTTCAAGAGCCTCCCAGCAATGTCTTTACCACTGATTTAATTAGCATCCTCTCCACTGTATCCTCCGAGTCATTAATGAAAATATTGAGGAGTATTGGACCAAGAATGGCTCCCTGAGGGGCTGGTAATTCTATTTTGAATATATTTAATATGCCTGGTGACAATAGATTTTGTATTTCTACTGGGTTTTGTTCCACCTTGTAATAATTCTGAGGCCACCAAGGCTCTTAATAACATTTGAAATACACAACAAAGGTGCTTTAATCCGAGACTCACAAATCTCACTCAAATTATAAAGGGAAGCGAGTTATAAAAACATAAAGGCAAAATATAAAAATGGTTATATTTTACAGGGAGAGATTATTTTTTTTCCCCTTTAATCTCCAAATGAAGTTCCAGGCCTGTAGCAGAATACCAAATGCTGGTTTCGGGTGGCTGCAGTGTTTTTTATGTGTACAGCTGTTCTTCCACTGGTATAAGTAGACACATCTGCTCATTAGCAACACAATGTCATTTCTAGTGTCTAATTTTAATTATTTGCAGATGATAGATTCCTTATGCAATGTCTATAAAAAGTACAGGCCTTCAAAGCTGGGGAGAAATAAATATCCCCTCTGCAAGCAAAGTGGGTCAGCACAACGAAAGGCAGATATTAATCTGGAGAATTCCTGTATCAGCACCAAGGCTAAATGCCAGCCTGTTTGGAAGGTCACAGGGAGGAGAAATGGCTCCTACATTTCTTCTTTATCATGGATGCACAAGACATATGGACTGAGAGATGTTCTGAACGAGTCTGGCAGGTGATGAGTTTGTTGTAGGACAGATGGTCCTCAACTGCTGCAAAAACATCAGCCCTGCTCACATTTCCTGCACAAACACAGGCGAGATAAGGACCTGGCCCTGACAGGAAAGGGGGAATGAGATTCCTTACAGTGACTTTGGTTCTCTGGGTATTCACAAAGAATCTACAAGGGCAGGAGGGAAATTCCAGAAGCTCCTGGGCAGCAGTGGCCACAGGTTTGTCCTTCACCCTGTGGTCAAAGCAGTGGCCAAAACTATGGAATCCTGGCTCTCTCTCAGCTCCTGCCACTAACTCAAAAATCCAAACAGAAAGCCAGAAGGAATGAAAAATGATGGGATTTGTGGACAACAGGTGCTCACCACAAGGAATTGTAGCTGTACCCAAGTTGTTTCCTGTGGGCTGGAGAGGATTGGGTACTTTTGAGGAATGTGGGGAGCAGAACTACCCAAACAAGCATCTGGTTTGGACTGTGCTCAGGAAAGAAAAGAGCTGAAGGAGGCAAGTGGATTTTTCATTTCTCCCAGACATGTTTTCACAGAATCACTGAATGGTTGGGGTTCAAAAGGACCTTTAAAGGTCATCTTGTTCCATCCCCTGCCATGGACAGGGACACCTTGCACTAGACCAGGGTGCTCTAAAAGGAAATTAGCTTTATTGTCTCGATTTCTGTGTAGCAGAAAGCAGGAAGGAGCCTTTCTTTAAAGCCACCTTGAACTGGCTGAAATCTCTGACAGATAAAGGACTTCACCCACACATAGGTCAGGAGAATTCCAAGATTAAAGTCCTTTACAGGACTCCCATTTGCACCACGCCAATCTCCTCTAGTATCAGATTGATTTTTCCAAAGGTTTGGAGATATCATTCCTGACACCCCACGAAGAGCAGCCGAACTTCCTGATCTGATCCAATGTGACACATTCCTCCCTGACCAGGAGCACAGCAGGGTTTGGAATTGGCTCAGGCACTGTGCTGATGCCAGAAGGGTGATCCCACCAGCATTCCTGCTCCTGGCAATTCCAATCCTGGCTGGAAACCACGATCCACTTCCATTCATTCAGGGTTAATTTTCAGCCTGAGCAGAGAACTTTGTGATTGCCAGAGTCAACACAAACAAAGAGCTTGTATCCAGCTGAAAGGTTGGGGAGAGAGGAGAAAATCACCCTTTTCCCTAAGAGGGAAGTCAAAGATTACTTTACAGAAATTGTGATACTACAGAACAGGCACAAAACTGACGGGTTGAAAGCCCAAGTCCATCTGGACAGGCAGCAAGGAGGTGCCAGCAGGACCATGGGCAGGCTGCAACTTTAAGGACACAGTCAGGCTTTTATCCTAAAAACATCTGGACAGCTCTGAGGACGGCCCCATCAAAAAAAAACAGGCAATACAGACTTTGCCCTACACCTCTGCAAACGTTAAAAAATAAAATTATCTACTAAGATGTTTTTTTGCCGTGTTTTTGGCATATCCCATTCATCTCTCTTTTCTGTATCAGTGACAAAGAAACAACATCTCGAGCACTTACAGAGGCATCCAGAGCAATCCTCCTATAGATCAGCTCATTCCTGGGAGAGCAGGAATGCTGAGCAGGGCACTGGAGGCTGAGCAGAGTTGACAGCCATATGCCACTTGGCAGAAGTCAGGGCGTTGTTTGTTGCTTTTTCAGTCTCCCAATTCTAATGAATTATAAAATAGAGCCTAAATTAACAGTCAGGAGGACTTTGTCAGGGCCCCACACTTTGGAGATGCTCACTGGGGAGGATCTCTTTCAACTGTTTGATTTGATCAAAGGTTCCTGCTTTTCAATTGACTTCTGTGCACTCCAGAGCTTCCCTAAACAAGAGCCAGGCTCCTTCCCAGGGACAATTTGAATCCCAGTGAGGTGTCAGTCTCTTCTAAAGGACAACTGCTTGGAGAGCAGGAGTTTCTGAATATTAATACACTCATAAAATGATGAATGATGGGACTGGCAGTCTGTACTCTTCAGCAATTTGGTACCAACTAAACTGATACTGAAAGGTCTTAATCTGCCACAGAATGTACACATTTGATGTTTGATGACATCAGAACAATGAGACAAGTCCATTATCTCTGCTGGGGGTAGAAGGGATGAAATGGTGTTACCCCAGCTTCAGGAAAAAGATAAAACACACAGAGCTTTATATTTTTGAGTGGGAGCTTTACCTAAGAAGTCCACCATTTGCTGCATGAGACACTGGGCTCATCCAAGGATTGTGCTGAATTTCATGAATAAGAAATCTTCTAATTTATCTTAGTCAAAATCTTCTGTTTGGCAGACTGAGCCCTGCATTCCCACAAGGCTGCCTGAATAAAACTCACCGTGTGCACATTGCTCAACCTCAAAGGAGAAAAACATTGTAGGTCAGAAAGGTAACTCTCACTTTCAGTGTCTTTACATAAAATTGTATTTCCCACAGCCAGCTAAAAACACGGAATAGATACAAATCAAGGCAAAGAAACAATCCCACCTTAGAGATCTTCTACCACCCCTACCTTACAAAACACAGAAATCTGACACTGAGACCTTGTGGTTCAGGTTTTTCTCAAATCAAGAAATGTGGATGAGATACGAAGAGCTTTGCAAAATTCTTGGACTGAGATTAGAACAACAAAATCACAGAATCATTTAGGTTGAAAAAGACCTCCAAGGCTTGAAGATTAAGTCCAATCTCCACCTTGTCACCAGCCCAGAGCACTGAATGCCACATTCTGTCATTCCTTGGGCACCTCCAGGGATGAGGACTCCAACGGGAACGGGACAGCCCCTTCCAAAGTTTGACAGCCCTTTCCATGAAGAAATTCCTGCTGGTGTGCAACCTCCCCTGGTTCAGCATTAAGAAACCATAAAAATACCCAGGTAAAGGAACCTGTGTATGGCTGGGGTGTGCAAGGCCTTCCAAGAACAATTCCATCCTCTCCAGGGGTAAAGGGATCCTCTCACTTTTGGCCAATTATTATGGAAGAACCAGGTGGAAAGTCTATTGATCCAAGCTAAAATGAAGGTGTAGGAATGTTTCCACCAGGCCCTGCAGTGGCACACAGATGCCTGAGGCAGTTGTGAAGGACTCAGGTGTCTCCAGGGCTTGGTGTCACACAGAGACAGAAGCTCATTCCCAGGAGGAATTCAGCCACATTAGCTCGGCCTCGTGCCTGGGCTAATTAGGTGATGCTTCCCAGCTGCCAGAAATGCAGGAGTGAATCACACATCTGCCACATCCAGCCTTCTTCTGAAAGCACAGACTGGAACTGTGCTGAACCTCGGTTGTATGAGGATATAAAGACATAATGTAATAATTTTAGTTTGGTTTAGAGCCAGAAAGAATCATAAATTCAGCTGATGAGTTTATTTGACCTGTTATCACAACCACTGCACTTCATCCCCATATCAGTGTGTCCAGGTAATGCACGTCAGTCACCCTAAAGCCCTCAAATTCCCTGCTCTCTGTGGGCCACAGGCTGAGCCCAACCACTGCCAAAGCCAAGACTACAGACATGGCAAACAAGTGTTTAGGTGGGTGCTGCCCAAATTCTTTCAGCAGGAATCCATTTCTCCCACCTGAAAGGTGAAGAATCCCAAATTCCTGCCCATCAGTTCCCAGCTCTGACAATCAGGATAAATCCAAACATATGAGCAAGACACATGGACCAAGTGTCCTGATGTATCAAAACAAGCAGTCCATAAGAGTCATGGAAACTCAGAATGGTTTGGGTTGGAAGGGACCTTAAATTCCAACCCCTGCCATGGAGAAGGACACCTTTCACTATCCCAGGTGGTTCCAAGCCCTGTTCAATCTGGCCTTGGACACTGCCAGGGATCCAGGGGCAGCCACAGCTTCATTGTGGCAGGGCCTCTTCACCCTCACAGCCAAGAATTCCTTCCCAATATCCCATCTAAACCTACTCCCTTCCAGTCTGAAGCCATTCTTCTCCTGTCACTCCAGGCCCTTGTACATTTCCCTCTCCATCTTTCCTGTAGGCTCCCTGTAGGTACTGGAAGGCCTCAGTGATGTTGCCCTGAAGATTCTCTTCCCCAGGCTCAAAGAAAGAAACCACGCTCTGGTGATGGCCAATTGCTGATAATCCAAAGGAAAAAAAGGGCAAGAAAAAGATCTAAAACCAAAACTGGTAGGAGAGGAAGAAAAACTCCTTCATAAACTCTATGAGCAAACCAGGAAGGCCCAGAAGTGTGATTTGAGGGTGATGATTGTCTTAGAATCAGACAATCCTGGAATGGTTTGGAAGAGACCTTAGAGATCACCTCATTCCAACTCCCTGCCATAGTGGGGGATCTGTCTCAATGCAGAACTCCAAGTATTTCAGGGATGGTGCAGATGAATTATCCTGAACACAGCTCCAAGGGAGGGGGTTGGGAAGGGAGGCTCATAAATCACCAGCGTGGGCCACTGCACTCAACAGATTCACAGGGTTCCTTCTCCTGACTGGAATCAAGCCCCTCTTTTAAAATGATGGATTATCCCCTCTGAAAGACTCGAAAGGATGGTAATGGAAAAAGACTCCAGTGTTTAATTGCACTGAGGGATGTGGAGCTGTCTCATTCCACAGTGGAACCTTCCAAACTTCAACCCCCAGCTACCGGAGCTTGCTCTGCTTTATGGGGGTCGGGTGCTCAACCTGTCCCGAGGTTCTGGCAAGGCTTGTTGGATCATCGTGTTCATGGAATCACAGAACCTCCTGAGCTGGAAGGGACCCACCAGGATCATCAATCCAATTTAAAGTCTGGGGTCTCCCAGCATAGCCCAACGATCCCACCCTGGGCCTGAGAGCGTTGTCCAAACACTCCTGGAGCTCTGGCAGCCTTGGGGCTGTGCCCATTCCCTGGGGAGCTGTTCCAGTGCCCCAGCACCCTCTGGGGGAGGAACCTTTCCCTGATCTCCATCCCAAACCCCCCTGACACGGTGTTCTCTTCCTTCATCGTGTTCTCTTTCTTCATCGTCTCTATTCCCAGCACTGGGGCAGTTTTCTGCACTCCATATCCTCTTTCTTGTCCCTCTTTGAATCCTCAGCAACATTTCCATAAATCCCTGGGATGGCAACAGAGGAGCTGCACAAAATGTTCTGATTCCCTGGCCCTGCAGACAGAAAACTCCTGACTGAGGCCCTTTCCATACAGGCAGAAGTTGCAACAACCACTTTGGGCTCAGTGGAAGACACTTATCCACAATAGTCCCTGGATCCTTCTTTGAGTTTCTCTTTCCCAGGATGGCATCACATTTTGGAGGTATCATCTGCAATTTTTTTGTTCCCAGATGCAGTAACAAGTGGGGTAATTACGCTGGCTGTTCAAATATTGAAATGAGTTCCTTGTGTGCAGCGTTTCTGGGGAATGGGAGAAGGGAGGAGGTTTATTGGAACTCTATAAACATGCAAAATGGTTTCTGCACACAGTTTCCCATTTCTGTTTGCACAGATGTGGGTCGTGTCAGCACAAAACCTCTGCCAAGCAGGATAAATTAAATCCAAAGGTTGGGATAAGGAAAATAGGTAGAATGATCCACTGGAGCCTCTGCACAACATCTCTTACCCTTTTCTCCCCTCCCTTTTTTCTAATCATAACATATACTCAGTACCGTTGAAAAATGTAAAATCCCAAGGTGTGATGAAGGATAAAGGTCCTGGGTAGAAATGAAATAAAATAAAGTAAAATAAAATAAAAAAAACCCCAAACTAAAAGTAAATAAACCAAATTAGAATAAAGTTTAAAAACAAAAATAAAATAAAGCCAAGTAAAATAAAATTTAAAACTAAAATAAAGCGAAATAAAATAAAATTTCAAAATAAAATAAGGTAAAATAAAAGTTTTTTTAAAGTAAAAAATAAAATAAAGCAAAATAAAATAAAATAAAATAAAGCAAAATAAAATGAAATAAAATAAAGCCAAATAAAATGAAATAAAATAAAGCCAAATAAAATGAAATAAAATAAAATAAAGCAAAATAAAATAAAATTTTAAAATAAAAGAAAATTAAATTAAATTAAAAAATAAGGTAAAATAAAACAAAAATAAATAAAATAAAGCAAAATAAAATGAAACAAAGCAAAAGAAATTAAAATTAAAAGTAAAATAGAGTAAAATAAAATGAAACAGAATAGAATAACACAAATTTTGAAGCTGCAAAGAAATCCGCTCTAATTGAGGAGACAAAAGAAATTACAGAATAAATTGTCATCATCAGAGTTGAAGAGAATTTTCCATTGTCTCCCGTGCCACTCTGTGGGAATTTTCCCAGCCCAGGCAGCTGGAAGGGAGGAGGGGCACTCGGAGCTCCTGTGCTCCCATTCTCCCTCTCCCTCTCTTTCTCTGTCAATAAATGTCTGCAATCATATTCCTGAGCTCCAGTGTGATTTCAAGGTTCATCTCTTCCATGCAGCTCAAACACTAATTATCCCAGCTGTAATTAGTAAGATAATTAAATACTGGCTCGCTCATCACTCTACCTTGTGTCGGGTCATGATTCTCCCAGAAGACCTTGAGCAGTTGCTCAAAGCTGATGTTTTGTGGCTCAAACACCACCCGGACGGCCTCGGTGTGCCCAGTTCTGCCTGCAAATTCCAAATAAAATCAGATTTTAGCAGTGACAATTAGCCAGGCTGCGCTCAGGGTTTTGTCTCTGAGATTCCAGGCACAGTCCTTTGGTTCTGTTTCGTGTTTTTCCTCAAAATATGTTCATTTAGCACCATGTATACCTGAGCTTTTTTCGCACAATATTTTGTATTTATGTCAGCTCCTAATAAATCTGTTCAGACAGGGCCATCGTGAAAGAAACCATGCAGAGAGGCGAGAAGGGAAGACAGTGACGTTATTACAGCAGTTTGTCAGCTTGAAGGAGAAAAAAATTAATAATTCTAACAAATTTATAGCTGAAAACAAGCAGAATATTTTAAATATTCTAAATAGAGCCTCAAATATGAAACTTTTTTCGTCTAAGTTGTCTTGACTGGGTTTTGTTTCTGTGGAGATACAGATAATAGAATTGATTATGAAATAATTATCATTATTATAAAATATCAATACTATTGATAAAAACAAATGTCAAGGGTGTGTTTAGCCAAGATCACACAAATAATTCCAAACTGTTCCACAATATCCAACAGACTCAAAAGAGTCAAAGAGAGCCTGGCTGAACTTTAAATTTTATGACAGCAGAAATACAATGAAGGTTAGCAGATGTTACAGCACTTAAAAAAATGTTATTTCTATTTTTCAGTTACACTTTGGAGAGAATTCTTTCATTTCTCATGTGTTTATGACTCACAATATTATTGAAAGATCCAACTTCAGAGAACATGAAGGATCTGGCCACAAAATTCACTTAAATTTTAATTAATAGCAAGATTGATGAGTGCTCAGACCTCTCAGGTGAGAGTCCACTGTACAAAGTGCATTTTATATTTTATAGATATATTATATATTTTATAATTTAAAAATCAGACATTTCTGTTGTTATTGCATGCTCATGATTGGGGAACAAATACTGTCCTTCAACTAAATCATAAGAAGTAAATATCTAAAAAAACCCCTGGATCTGCCTTTTGGTGAGGCTGTATTAAGCTCCTTGATCACATTTGGGAGGTTTTTATGTCATTTACACCAGCACAAATTCCAGATTTATTCCACTAATTTCAACAGGAGCAAGGAATTTCACACAGGGCGAATCTGGCTCAGTGACAGGTCCTGAATGAGCTTTCACCAAACCAGAAAAATCAAATTCTCTGAGTATCTGAGGAGGGGTCAGTAGAAACACGAGGAGAAATCTGAATTTTAAAAAAATAGAGAGAAGTAAAAAGGATGCTGGGAAATAAAAAAGAGCCACAATGGGGCAAAGCATGGCAGCATTTTGTCAGTTAATGAGGCACCTGAAACAAAACCTCAACGAGGCACAGGGGGCTGGGCCAGCTGATAAAAAGGATTTGACAGACTGGGATTAAATTTAGCCTGGAATGCAGAGGACTAAAAGAGGACACATCTGGAATATCTGTAATCTAGATTTGATCAAATCAAGTTGCTCCCTATCTCAATGTAACAAAGGTCTGCTCAGTGAGATGAAAAGAGGATATCCAGGTTTCCTGGTCCCCCTGTCCTGCAGGATGTCCCCAGCTGTGACCCAATTCCTCTCTGCATTTACAGGCCAGGGAAAGCCCCTCATTACCTGAAGGCAAATTCAGATAGTGGGAAGCAGGAAGGATCATCCATTCAGCAGAATAAAAATGCAAGTTAGAGATAATTGGCTTAATAATAAAATGAAATGGTCTTCAGCAAGAACTGATGGCCAGCTCAGGTCAGGGATGGAATTTATTCCAGATTTTGTGGTTTAATGTGGTCTATCAGCAAAAATAATTAATTTGGTGGAGTCCAAGTTGGGACTTTCATTGTTGCTTGAGATAAAAAAAGGAGAGAGTAGGAGCAGTGGTGTGTACAGCTCTCCCAAGCCAACACTGCACAACTAAAAAGAGATTAAGGAGTGGCTTCTGACTTCAATGTTTTTATTTTTTGTAAGCCAATGTGAAGTTTATGAAAGGTTTTTATCACTCAGGAGCAAATTACTTGTGTAAAATGAACGGGTTTAGATCACAGGAGAGTTTCCTAAAGAGCTCAAAAACAACAGAGGCTTTACCTTTCCTCCTGACTGAAGCAGCAATTACACCTTGTCAACACTGCCTGCTCCTGCTAATCCAGAAGTTCAAAGGATCAGCCTCCTTTTTTGCCCAGAATAAGGAAATAATGGTGCTCCTCTGAGAACTATAGCCTGACCTCATGAAAAATATCCTCAGATGTGTGGCTAAGAGACTGCTAGAATAGATTTAAAATCAATATTCACCCTCAGGGGAAAAGGAAGTAATGCTGCTGGTCCTATCAGATTCACTTCTCATCTTTCTCAAAGCCTTTCCACAATCCAGTGCATTTTCTTTCAGGATATGCTGTGGCTACTCCTAATAATAATCTTGGCATTGGTGAGTTTTTGCATTAGGCTCGAGTCTGACTACAGAAACAGAATAATCCCATTTCAGTTTGGGCTTCACACACTTGGCAGATCCAGCGCCAAAGGAACACGGCATCAACCCAGCTCACCATTCCTCTGTATGGTGGGAAAAAAAAAACCCTGAAACATTTCTAAACAAACCTTTTTTTGTAAGAATTCTTCAAGTGGAGAGGCAGTAATCAAAGAGAAACAATAACTCCACTCATTCTCCAAAAAGCTGCACGTCTTTAATGAGGAATTCAACAGCCTGACACTGAGGAGCTGCAAGGATTTCAAATGATCAGCGAGAGATGTGATTCTCTCAGTGACATCCAGCTCTTCACCTTAGTGCCTCCTTCAGAATTCCTCCTGAAATATCCATTTATGTTGTCAGAGAGTCACAGTGTCCTCAGTTCACCCACTGCTTTTAATTAGCTGATTTTTAATATCCCACAGCAAAAGTTCGAACAAGGACAGACATTTCTAGGACCCTCAACGTCTGGATCGCCTTTAAATCATTCATGGAATTAAAAATATAATTCCATGTGCCGTTCATTCCCTGTGCAAACAGAAACCTCTCCTTTTATCAGAGCCATTATCAGATTGGAGTGCTGGCGCTCGGTTCCTTCAGCTCTGGAAGGGGTTTAACCACCGAAGAACCTCCCTGCAGATGGGAAGACTTTATTAAACGCAGGCAGAGAGGGCAGAGTGCCAAGAGCAGATTGTCTGTTTATCCTGGATCCATTTCCCACTTAGCAAACACGGCCGCTCCCAGAGGATTAACTCCGGCGAGCTCCTTCAGTGGGGATTCCAACCCCGGCAAAAAAACGTCCCCGCAAAGAGCGCGAGAAAAAGACGTCTGAGTGACACCTTCTCAATCCCTTTCCTTCCTAACAGCATTTGGATTCTCACCTTCTTAATCACGTCCCAGGTGAGTGCCCAAGCCGAGGGATTAGGGAAGAGAACTCATTCTTTTTAACTGGCTGGATCCAGGGAGTGTTTAATTATCTCTGGCAAAGTGGAGCAGCTTCCAAGGGCTGGCTGGAGAGCCCCTCACCTGGGAGTCTCCCATCTCCACCTGCTCCTGCCTCGGGTGAGTTACACTCTACAGTGCAAGAATTCCAAAGCTACTCCCTCCTGCCTCAATTCTGCAATAAAAAAGGACCTGGATCTTTTGAGAAATAAGGTTCTGACTCCAGTAAACCACAGAATCCCAGAATAGTTTGGGTTGGAAGGGACCACAAAGATCTTTTTGTTCCATTTATTTGTACTCAGGCCTATTTACTTCATTACAAGAATGGCCCAGAGTTTGAGGAACAACTTATCCATTACAGCTCCTGCTCCCACTGTATTCCATAAAGAGCAGGTAACTACTCTTCACATCTTTTCAAAGGGTTCTCAGAAAATAAAACCCCCATTTCTCACCTCTTCCAGGAATCCCTGAACTGCCCCTGTGCTTGTCACAGCAGCAACAGAACCTCTGTGGGATCCCAGAATGGTTTGGGTTGGGAGGGACCTTAAAGATCATCCCATTCCCTCTCCCTGCCATGGGCAGGGACACCTCCCACTGTCCCAGGCTGCTCCAAGCCCTGTCCAGCCTGGCTTTGGACATTTCCAGGGATCCAGGGGCAGCCCCAGCTTCTCTGGGAACCCATCTGTGCCAGGGCCATGATGCCAATGTGGAATGTAAAGAAATACCACCAATCTTCAGTGCCCACTGCTTTTGGAGATAAATCAATTTGTGCTAGCCAAAGTCGAGTGAAAATGCAAAGTACTATCAAAAAAAAAGTCATGGCAAGGTCTATTGAGCATCTCATTCTCCAAACCAGCCTGGGAATCTTTATCAAGTTGTGGCTGTTGCTACTAAAATTTCCAGCACCTTCCCTCTCATTAAAAAACCAAAGGTTCAGCACTAAAATACCAAGAGCCCACATTTTGGGCGCCCCCTTCCCTTTCCTTTTTGACCTTCAAATCAGTGAGGATGAAAAGAATGGAAATAATCCCAGATCCATAGATTTTTAAGAAGGGTCCATAAAAACATTTTTTTTATCTGACTTCTTGCCTGACACTGAGAGAATTGCATGGAACACACCCACATTTTGTACTTCTACGCCAGCACTGACTTGTGGCTAATTTATTTTACCTCCTTCTTTATATTTTAAACAACTTCAATGACTTTACCAGCACTGAACTAGGAGATAATGCTTGGTTTATTAACCACTGTGAATTTCTGCTTTAGAAAAATATCATTCTTTAACTTCTCAGTGTGATCCACACTCTTTTTTTATCCAGTTTTATCAAAACATGTCAATCCTCTCCAGCAAGAAGCCAATTTATCACTATGGGCCAGCCAATCCTGCAGTTCTAAATTAAAATAAATTATCCATAAATTCTAGAAACTTCCAGAAACTTCTGCCTGGACCACAGAAAAATCAGGTATTTTCTAATACCTACAGAAAGTAGCTCACACAGCAGCTACAGTATGGTGCCTGTGAGGAGAAAACTTTATTAAATTTTATTTATTTGGTTTATTAGAGGACAGGTGTATCACCCAGTAAATGAAAATTCATAAAGATAAGAAAAATTGCTGATAAAACAATGAACTGCTATTTCTGGTGCCTTTTAGAGTCACTTCATTTTTTTACCTTTTAAGAACAAAACTGAGAGAATAAAGTTGCCAGTAAAAAATGAGGTTGAACATGCTGTTATTGTTTGTTTTTTTTTTCACAGAAATTCTCATATTTTTCAGTCAACTACTTGAATGAAATGAAAGAAGATTGGCAGTTTTCACAAAAAATATTGGGGTTTTTGTCGAAAAATCTGCCAAACAAAAGTACTAAATGAACCTGTTTCTTATTTGCAAGTATTAAAATTTATATAGCAGAGATGTAAAAATTTTCACCGTTGTTTGCTAAAATCCTGTGTGTTCTTTAGCAGCAAAACAGGTTTGATAAACAGAATATTGATTGGTTTTGCTGAACAGAATATCTGGAAGCAAGATCACTGCTACAAACCCTTTTTAGTTGTAAAATGGCTGCACACTGAAGAGGCAATAAAGGGGGGAAAATAAATTATATTAACCTGTAGGAAAAAAAAAGGAGATGGCAAAACTTTCCTTGTTCATTGTACTTATTACAGGTTATGTTCTTATAGGCTGAATGTCCCACTACAAGCCCTTAAAAAGGGATTATTTTAGACTCCCTCTGGCCTGGTACTGTGGACCAAATGCTGTTCCCAGTTGGAATGTCCTTCTAGAAAAGATATTCTGATTTAATTTCATCCAAGTGAAGGAAAAATGTTGAAGATGGGCTTATAATTAACACCATGGTCCTCTGGAATACAGGTCTTGTCAGCCAAACTCCATTTCATCCTCCCATGAAATTACAAGTCTGGCTGTAATAAATGTGGGATGTAATAGCATGGACGGAACTTAGGCTTTATTAATGCATTTGACTTATTACTTCATGACTGATTAAAAAATTAACACTCCCCCATATCGATAGTGCACGTGTTAAGTGGATTAAGAATTGTCTAAATGACATTTCTTAAAAAAAAAAAAAAAAAAAGAAGAAGAAATTGTCCAAAGGGAACAAGGCTGGAATTGGCAGCATTTTTATCTGTCCTCTGCAGGGACTGCAACAGAGCCTGTTGCTCTTAAAGCCCTTCATCAGGAATTTGAAGCAAAGATCAAGTCTCAATTTATAAATTCTGTGGATAACTCAGATGAGGAGCTGATGGGATGGTCTCACAAAGCCATTTCTTGCTGTGCTGGGGCCACTCAATCAAAAATGTCTTAAAGAAGGCAGAGGTAAAATCTCTGCTGAAGGGAAAAAGTGGCACACGTGGTACCTGCAAAGGGGGAACAACATTTGAGGGAAGGGCAAGGCTGCAAATAAACATGGAATTTCATTGCCATACTGCAATAAAAGGAAACAGGGGCTGAATGGGAATGTCTAAGGGAAAAGGGGCTGTAGGAACAGCTCTGGTGAGATCAACCCTGGCACTAAGAAACCCTGAAAAGTCATTTCAGTGACAGCCACCAAGTGCCAGATGAATTTACCCTTTCCAAAAAAAATTTACTTCTTTCCAAAAGAAACCCCTGGAGGTTTTTTAACTCGAGGAGATGAGCACGGCCTCAGGAAGGGGATGCAAAAGGAGCCTTTGAGAAAGCAATGGAAAGGCAGCTCAAGAGTGATAGTGATGGAAATCAGGGAATTCCAAATGGAAAACAGCTTTTAGATATGGACATGGAACGTGGTCCCTGCTCAATTGTACCACTGGATCTTGGGATGCTCCTCTAAACCCCAAAATCACTGTCCCATAAATCACTTCTTCATTCCCTGACTTTTTCAAATCAAGTCAGATTTCCTTCTGGGAGAGGCACTTCAGTCAAATATCAGCTAAACTTAAAGGGAAAAGTGATAGGTCTTGATAAAACAGTAACTCAATGAAACATAATGATGTATAATATAAAAACGTCAAATTAAATAATGCAGGGAGCCCTTACCAGCCTTAAAGGCTGGGAATATATAAGTGAATTTTCCCTTTTTCCTTTGTTCATTTGGCTTTAACGAAGCTTTTCTATGCCAAACTCATCTGTGTAAAGAGTTGGGACTTTTGAGTTATCTTCTTTTCATCATGGTTGATGAGGAAGACTCTGACCCAACTACACATTTTTATATAGTGGAGTTAAAATCTTTTAGCTACAGAGTAGAGAATAGAAAAACTCCATATTCTCACATCAAAAAAATTCTTATTTAAAGCCCAAATTTAACCCTTAACTGACACATCTGATGGAGGAAGCCTTTACATTCCAATAAATTGCATTTACTGACAAATGGTTTTTGCAAAGTTGGATGGCGCTCGGAGCCCAGAGAAGCTGTGGCTGCCCCTGGATCCCTGGAAGTGTCCAAGGCCAGGTTGGACAGGGCTTGGAGCAACCTGGGACAGTGGGAGGTGTCCCTGCCCATGGCAGGAGATGGGACAGGATGAGCTTTAAGTGGAAGTGCCCAAGGCCAGGCTGGACAGGGCTTGGAGCAGCCTGGGACAGGGGGAGGTGTCCCTGCCCATGGCATGGGGTTGGAATGAGATGATCTTGAAGGTCCCTTCCCACCCAAACCACTCAGTGATTCCATGATTTCCTCTGAAGAAACAATTCATTCAGCCCAAAAGATCTCACAGGAACCTAAGCTGAGCAGTTCTGACTGAATTCTGCCCAAACACAGAATCTAAAATTGTCAGTCACTAAATCTTTCCTTTAATGTGATAATTGTAAGCTTGGAATCATGGAATGGTTTGGCTTGGAAGGGACCTTCAAGATCATCTCATTCCAACCCCCTGCCATGGGCAGGGACATCTCCCACTATCCCAAAGCTGCTCCAAGCCCTGTCCAGCCTGGCCTTGGGCACTGCCAGGGATCCAGGGGCAGCCACAGCAAATCTGGGCACCCTGTGCCAGGGCCTCCCCACCCTCCCAGCCAGCAATTCCTTCCCAATATCCCACCCATCCCTTCCTCAATAGCCCAAATATTGTGTTTTATTTGTTTGCCTCAACTGTGACGCGTTCTGAAGAAAGCAAATGGAAAACAACAATTCCCTTCTGGCTGGAAAGGGAGTGATATCCCAGGACACAGCAGGAGCAGAAGACCCAAATCTTAAAAAACTAATTTTAAGAGATGATTTATTGCCAAAAATGGGTGCAATATCCCAAACCATCCACACTGGGGTTCTGCTCTGGCACAGAAAAAGCTTAGATGGAAAAGTGAACAATAATTACATAAATAACACACCTGGATTTAGCAACCTGCCTTCCATCTGTATAGGGAATTGTTTTAAGTCAATAGAACAGAAAATATGATTAATTTTTTTTTGCCTAAAAGTTTACAGCTTTCCCCTGCAAAGCCTCTGTGCCACTGTTATGCAACACAAAGAATTTCTTTAAATAAATGGGTGTAAGGGAAAGCAAAGGATAATAGGAATGTGAGCAATGTCATGCACTGAGAAGAGCTTTAAAAAGGGATAAATGGAGGTAATTACAATACCTGGAGACATCAATTAATAGCAAGCTGGAGAGTTGGAAAATATTAACTAATCTGGAATTTAAAAAACAAGAAAGAAGAGTAAGATATTCTAATATTTGGTATTTTCTATTAGAGTAAAAAAAATTGTAGTTTTCTCCTTGTCTCTCTAGAGTGAATCCAGTAAGAGGTCACAACTCGGAGGAGATTTCTGAATAAAAGGTTTGGTTTCTGAAATGTGACAATTCTGACTCTTTCTGAAGCTGGAAACCACCAAAGAGCTTAGAAAAAATGTGCAGATCTTAACCCCTGAGAAGTGCAGGCCAAAAAATAAGGATAAATTTCTGTTTTTGTACTCTGAAAGCTTCTCCTTCATAGCTAACTTTTATTAAACTACTCTGACAGTTCTGTCATAAACAGAAATAAGATTGGGATCATTGTTTCCCTCCTGATTTCCCCAAAACAAATCTGCAAAAAGCAGCTGAGGCAACCTGGTTTCACAAGAGCATCAAAGTGCAAAGAGAAGGCAACAGAGCAAAGTTGGTGTTGACAAACAAACACCCAGAGGGAAAAAAGGGAGCTGGGATGAAAATTCAGAATTAATTTGTGCTAGACAAATTCTTCTAAGTCCACCAAAATTAATAAAAGAATTCGAGAAAGTTCTAGAATTGCCCAAGCAACAATTTGCTGGAGAAGTCTTTAGTAGAAACTAAAGAGATTCAAAAGATAAAATTTTGACAATTTATATATCTAGAACCATTATAAGGCATATAATTAATTAAAATTATATTTAATCATTTCATTTCCAGTACTTTCCCTCAAAGAGCTTTAGAAATCCTGCTATTTCTTTTAATTATAAATTACAGCCATTGCCCCTCTTCAAGTGATATTCCTGCAAGGTTATTGAGAGAAGGAGCTAAAAATTTGCCCAGTAAAGATCTTAAAAATTGCAGTAGAGATATTAAAAATTGAAGTAAGGTCAGAAACTGGGAAATCAGGAAGGTTCAGCCTTGGCTGGGTGGTACAAGTGTCTGCAAAGAGCAACAAAGGAGAGTTCAAATTACAAAAGATGACAGAATTGGTTGTCTGTTTGATAGAAAGGTATTTAAAACCCTGAAAACCCTGCTAATCAAATGAGTTTGGAGGCAGAAAATCAACCTGAGAATTCATTTTTCACTTCAGCTCCTTGATTGTAACTTTATTTTTCCCAACCACCCCCACGAAAGTCCCTGCAGGGGGAAGAATTTTGCTCCACGCCCGGCACCATCGGAGGCTCCACTCCTGAATATCCCATTTCTGACTGTGGAGAGAGGAATTCCTCATTCCTGCCATCTCAGCACAAACCCCCACTTAGTGAGGAGCAGAATTTTCTTAAGGACTTGTGAAAAATAAGCTCCAGAAAGCCCATGAGCCACAGAACCAGATCTAACACCAGCTGAGAGAGTTCCACAGCTGCACGACCCAGCTCTGAGACCTGGTTTAAAAAACAAAGCTGAGTAGGTCAATCATCGGCCTTTAATAAATCTTTACAGATATTTCCCTCTTTTTTTTTTTTTTTTTTTTTTTTTTTTTTTTTTTGGCTCACTTTTTTATGTTTTTTATTTTTTTTTTTTTTTTGTGGCCAACCTTTTAGACATTATTAATTCTCAATTTTAATGAATGGCTGCACCAAAGCTTAACCTCGAGGAGTCACGTAAAATGAATTATTACCATGATTAATTATGCTGGGATAAGCCAATAAGAGCAGCCTTTATTTCAGCCACTAATACAATTAATTAAAATTAATTCCAGTAAACGGTGCAGTGCTACTCAGACAAAACAAGAAGTATTTTTGCTTTTTTTTCTTTTGCTAAAATGTAAATATCATCATTCATATTAGACCAGTAAAATAATTTACCTCCAGTTTAAGCCTAATGAACATCATTGCATTTGATTATCTATTATTTCTGTTCAACCAGTCCCAAATCAAGAGTTTTCAACAATAGGTCACTTGTTATCCTTTTCATATGCCCATTTAAAGGGGACCATTTCAGCAAAGCAAAGAAGGGATTTTTAATTCAAGTGAAAGCAGTATTCCTTGACATTTACTCATCCAAAAAAGGAATGACCAATTTGGATGCCAAAGAGTATTTAGAAGACAATGATAAAAAAAGCTATTGTTAAATTATTAAAAAAAAAAAGCCCAAAAACGCAGTGAATGAATGTATGGAAATAATGTGAATCACTTTGCTCTCGTTTATGGATTTGTACACCCCTAATACTTGGGAGAACTGTTGGAATTTAGAAACACAAAATCTGGCACCTTAATTACCTTGAGGAGAATTTAGGACTGACTTGACGTGCAAAGTACACAGCACTGGGAGCTGTCCCAGGTCCTGGGATCAGATCCCTCCAGCATTCCCAGGACCTGGGATCAGAACTCTTCAAGTGTAAATTGGGGGGGATCAGATCCCTCCAGCATTCCCAGGACCTGGGATCAGAACTCTTCAAGTGTAAATTGGGGGGGATCAGATCCCTCCAGCATTCCCAGGCACTGGGATCAGAACTCTTCAAGTGTAAAT